>JARHVA010010308.1:17500-60000 GCA_037957365.1 Torreya grandis | reverse complement strand
TTTTTACCATAAAATAAAAAAATAAAAAGTGACAATAACTAAAAGAGTCATAACTTCTAAACTACAAATCATATTTTAATGAAATTTTGAGAGAATTAAGATGAAACCAGTAAGAAAATACAATGAAAAAAAAATATAGATTAAAAATAAGAGCTATTTTAACAACTATTTTTATTCAAATATGTGGGGTACACAATCATATCATTTACATCCCACTAGGTGTGCCTTTTGTGATCAAGGAATTTGACTCAAGAAAAGATTAGTATAGAGATAGTTAAAAAAAACAATGAAATAAAATCACTAAAAATCTAACATCTATAGTCCTAGATCATGAGTCGAGTATGGTGAATAAATGAATTGAAAACACAACTAAAAATGAAAGGAAATGATAATTTAAATACAAAATACAAATTCCTTACCCAAATCCTTGATTGATCCAAAAGGTTTTTTCATTAGCTTACTCAGATTTGTGCTCAAAAGGTCTTAATCAATGTAGTGTGGCTACCTTCATCTACTCTTGCCACCTTGTTTAGTGCTTGGCTTTGGCTTGATGTTGCTTGATTTGTCTTGGCTTCGAAGAATTTTGGCATTATAAAATTATGTTTACATTCATGACAAAATTCTTGCATAATAACACTATTATGCCCAAGCTCGCTAAATGAAAAGATTTAAGCTTGATTTTATAGGATTAAAAATCATTTGGAATGAGTTAAATTGGAACCTTGGTTTAGTTTATAAACCTTGGCTGAGTTTGGCATATTTCTAGGATATTCTTTAGATATTTTCCATTTGAGACAACTCACAAAGGCAATAAGTAGCTTCTAAGATGTTCTAAGATGCTCTTGATATTTCAATTTTCCTTTTTGGTAATTGATTTATTATCTCATTTAATTAGGCTTTAATCAAGATTTTCACTTTAATTAATCCCATTTAGGAATTTATTTATTTGTTGCAATATTTGATTTAATTCAATGTGAATTTACCCAAATTAATTGATTTATGGGCCAAGTTGATTTAATTGTATGATTATGAAGCCAAATTTGAGACTTATGAAAATTATTGGGCTAGGTATTCAATGATTGGCAAGAATTGGTATAAATTTAGATATGAAACCATTGGTGGCCAAATTTAGGTGTCTACAAAGTCTACCTAGATAGTATAACAACACAAAAACAAAAAATAAGCAAAATTAAAATAACTAAACAAAAAAAAGGAAGCATAAACATATCTAATCAACTAGCCAAAAGAAGAATGTCTAAATAATAAATTATTATTTCCATCAAGGGATTCATCCCAAGTGTCCATCATAATTTTCAAGGCTACCTCCATGTGTTACATCCCTTGATGTTCTAGGTCTCCATATTTCTCCTTCACTGATCCTTTAGCTTTCTTTCCTAACCTATTAAAACTCTCATCTTATTACCTCCTCTTGAAAAGCTTCTTCTTCCCATCCATGATTGTTAAAATTTTTTGAATAGCCATTTGAAATTAACCAAAATTATTCAATTTTCATTGATAGTCTCATTTTATTTCCACATAATTTTAACTTTCTCCTGCATCCACTTCTCCTATAAAAACGCATCCTTCAAATCATCTTTGCCACAAATAACATCCCCCTCTACATTGTGTCTCTTGATGGCCTCTTTTAGATAATTATGGTATTTCAAGAACCATATCAGAATTTTAAGTTATACCTAATGGTCTGAGCTAAAATATTATACTTGGAATACCTTAAAGATATAACATGGAATTTTTCTCATCCATTCTACATAGATATTTAAATTTTATATATGAAGGAATTATTCATACATGTCCTTTAGATGATGTGTCATTTATATTTTATAAGATGATTGAACCCCAAGATATTATTGTGTATCAATTGAACAAGAGTAAAAAAAACTATAGTGGTACTCTAATAATTTATTCAAATAGACCAAGTGAAAACATTTATTGTTAGTGAATGTAGTAATGCCAAAGAAGATATTGAATATAATGATTACCATGTTATTAACATTGATGAAAATTTTCTAAAGATGTGTTATGAAACAAAAATACCTAGGGACTAAAGAGATTATATGAGTGTGTTTGATATTGGAGATATTTACACAACCCCCTAGTATTATGTGTGAGGTCCAAATCTAACTTAAGTGATTATTTTTCATTTGTATTGATCACATGTACTTATTTGACCCATTTTTATCTATCTGACATGTTTTTATAAGACTTGTGATTATATAAATTATATTGTTTATCGATTATGGTTATTAAGATAACTTACAAACTATATTATTAGTTTCAATTCTGATTTATGAGATGTGACTTGTCAATGATTTAATGACTATGAAACTTGAAAATGAATTTATTATGATGCTAGTAGATAATTTTTGGATTAATTACTAAGTTATTAAAATATATTTATTATTTTTATCACAATTTATTGACTATATAAATAACATGCCATTGTGGGAAAATTGACCACCTTATGATATTATGATGAAAAATGAATGTATTTTATGATTAGTGTATGACATGATTGATTGTCATACCATATTATGTGTTTATTTTAGTATAAATGAGTTTTGGATGTAATGATGGGTGCAATGAATGTACATGACACATAAATTGAAAAATGAATACTCAAGATACAAAGGATTACAATAGGCCACAAAACTTCCACATTACTCTATTTAATTACCTAATTTAGGGTTATATCCTTTTTCCTTAGATATAATAGACCTAATAAGATATACTAGACTTGATATGCCTTAATAACCACACATAGTTAATTAGTTAATACACCTTCCTAAAAAATATTAAAGAGTTAGAAAAATAATAACATGTGACTCCATTCCCTAGAGGATAAAAGTAGTTGACCAATTCTAGTAGATGATATTATGGACCTCAAATTCTTTCCTTATTTATAAAATTAAGATTTTGAGGATAAGTTCAACTTTTAAAAGTGTTTAGCGAGAGTTATTAATCTTAACATGTAACTAGGGTGTGGGCTCTAATAAGTCATGTGTAGATATGTTATGGAAGCATTATTTATCCCTTAGATTTTTATATCTATTTATAAGAGTGGTAGAAGTTCCTAAACATTTAGAGAAAATAAAGGAACAAAAAAGGAATGGACACATACTATTTATATCACAGACACCACTCTACTTTATCTCTTGGAGATATAGAGACATAGTATTCACTATCCCTAGATAAATATATAAGCCCGTAGATATATAGTATTAACCCTCATATCTTAATTGATGAGGTATTGTGGGCCTTTCCAAATGGAGGGTATTTTTCAATTTTAGACATAAGTGTGCATCTTAATCCATGGGTTTCTATGCCACATTGTTTTTATTTGTGGTTTTGAATTGAGTTTTTTTTCCTCCAGTTTATTGTCATAATTTATTATGTTAAGGCCTCTTGAATTTTTTTATATGTTATCTATGAATTTTTAATCCTTGTTTCATTTGGTTTATTTTTACTTTGGATTTTTTTAATCGTAGTTTACTTTATGATTTTTTGTTAAATTTTATTAGTGAAAAATATGCATCGTTATGATGCAAAATTTCACTAGATTTGTGTGTTTATTTAAGGGTTGAAGTGTATGTTTACATAGCTATTCCTAAGGATTATATGAGAAAAATTTGAGTACATTATGTGGTTTTAGTATAATTATCTTACTTATGAGGAGCAATGGAGGTATATTTATTTTTTAATAGACTTAGTATTATTTGTCTTACATGTGAATGGTAATCAAGGCACTCTTACTTGTGAATGGTGATGGATGTTTTTGAGATTCTTATTGAAAAATATTGTGTAAGAATTGAAAACCTTCATCTATGCATCCCTCTCCTCTAATTTTATTATTATTATTATTATTATTATTATTATTATTATTATTATTATTATTATTATTATTATTATTATTATTAAAATTGTCTTATTTTTCATAAATCTAATAATTCCTATATTTAGTGAATTTTTCCCTAATTTTTTTCTTAATGTGTTTGTTTACCAATTTATGTGGTATTTTGTGGTTTTTTTAACCTATATTATTTGTATTGATTAGGGAAATTGACATATGATGTCAAATGGGTGGGTGGAAAGCACTCCTATCATTCATTGGTATGTTGTCTATGCTAAGCTTATGTGTAATTTTATCTATTTTTTTCTCTTAACTTATTGAAGATATTTGGTTTGGAGGTTTTTATCTATTGTGTGGAGCCTTATTACATTATTTTATTCTCACTATAAATATTCTAGCTATCTCAAAAATTATTGATTTGTATTTATTGAATATATATTTGAATTTTTTTGAATTATTAGATTGACTTGGAATTTATGAGTTTTATCAAATGAAAATATACATGTGTAACATTTTTATTTAAGAAATAAAAAAGTGTTGATCAATTAATTTTTCTTTTTAACACAACATGGGAGGTTTCACTCAAGCTTGTTTATAATGTGAATTTATGAATTGGATCATTATATGAATAAGAATATTGAGAATACATTATAATTTTTTTTGGTGAAGTGGAATAGGGTTTTTAATTGCTACACACACACACACACACACACACACACACACACACACATTTTTACGTAAGTAATGTTTCAATATTTATTCAATTTTTTCAATTATGAATTTAATGGAGTAGTATTATTTTCATATATTATGGTAAATTTATTTATATAATTTTTTAACATTTAAGTATAAATATGTATAAATAATATAGGGTTATACACATGTGTGCTAACTAGGTTTTTTATTTTTATTTTATTGAGGCCATATTCAATCTATATATATATATATATATATATATATATATATATATATATATATATATATATATATATATATATATATATATATATATATATATATATATATATATATATAGACACACACACACACACACACACACACACACACACACACACACACACACACACACATGAGGATTTAAATGATTTTAATTTGTCATGATGTCATAAATTTGAGTTTATGGTTTTTTAAATGTATTACAAAAATTTAATGACAATCAATTATTTTGTTTAGCATAGATCAATAGTGGGCATGGGTGAAAGCTATGGTATGTGTTTGTTTTTCATTAACTCAATACCTTACTAACATAGGAAAGATGTGTCTGAAAGATGTCAAGATAGGTAAGTATGGGTCCCAACTTATCAATTTATAAGTATAATATGGGTTTGATAGGGTCAAAATTCCTCCATCCCCCACCTAACCAAGCCTTTGACACACTAAGGGTAATATAGAGCCTCTTTGAGCATTGAATTTACTAGGTTTGAGGACTTTAGTGTCCTACATTCTATGTTAATCTAAAATCACTTGCATCTATGAAAAATACATTCAAATGGATCTTTGGTATTTAAGCCAAAATTATGATAGCTTAACCTCATTTAATAATATATTTAGGATC
The DNA here is from genome assembly GCA_037957365.1 of Torreya grandis. Lineage (NCBI taxonomy): Eukaryota > Viridiplantae > Streptophyta > Pinopsida > Cupressales > Taxaceae > Torreya > Torreya grandis. The sequence continues at coordinate 54,556 of JARHVA010010308.1, read as the reverse complement.
AAACTTGCTCTTATATCCATTGATTGAAACTAAGGATTTAATTTGGTGAACAACACACCAAATGTTGAGAGATAATGTATTATGATAAATCAAGATCTTCTCTAGTAAATTAACATATATTTGTAAGATAAAAAAATAAATCTTTATTTCAAGATTAAAAAAAAAAATTAAAAAAATATATGTGGAAGAGATGTTTGTTATCCAATCTAAATTAAAATAGGGTGAATCCTTGTATTATAGCTAAATAAAACTAACAATAGTAAAATAATTTAAAGTTAAACAAATCTAATAATATCTATTCAACATGCAAAGGCATATGAATAGGAGTCTTATTTAAATCTAAAAAAATATAATAATATCCTTTTAACATGCATAGGCATGAAAATAAAAAATTAATCCTAAGAAGAAGAGCTCTAATAAAATAATAATTACTAATAATATCAATTTAATGATTATGGATATGCTCCAATTTTAAAATAAGGTGAACCTTTGACTTATAGTTAAATAAAACTAATAATATCCACACAACATAAAATGAAATGTGAATATAAACTTTACTTAAATATAACAAAGATAATAATATCCTTTCAACATGCATATGCATGTAAATAGGAAGACTCTTAAGAAGAAGAAATCTAGTAAAATAAGAATTATTAGTAATATCCATATGAGGTGGGATACCTTGTCAATGTCATAAATTTTTTGGGTATGTTATGATTTTGTAACACTTTATGTTTTAGGAAAGCCTATATGCCGATATAGAATTTTAAAAGCTTTCGTTGTATGGTGTGGATTTTATAAGCTCCAAATAATCTTTGAAGACCTCTAAAACTAATATTTATATTGTGCCAAAAAAATTCAAAAAAATTTAATTAAAAAAAACATTACTCTTATGTAGTGGCCACAAATCATTTTTGAGTTTTAAATGAATAAGATATTAGTATAGTTAGGACATCAATCAATGAAAACATATATAAAATGCACCTAAGAATCTAAATAAATATGAATATAATATATAATTCATTTTCAACCATATTATATATGATATAAAGCATTTGTAGAGTATTATTATTGTTAAGAATCATTATATTGACACAATTGCATTATAATAGATTACTTGGCTAGATTGCATTATACTTTGTGTGATGTAACCAATATTATTTCATTTTGGGCTCTTGATAAGTATGCAATGTTTTAAAACCCTACTGATGTTGAACATAAAACAAAAATAAATTATTTTAATTATGTTTTGTAAGTTCACCCATCATATTAGGGTTTGAATAAGAAGATTAATTTCCTTGATATTAGTTTAAAGATTCAAAATTATAAGAAAGGTTTTTGTAACCTCAGACTTGATGAAATTATTCATTGAATCAAATTATTCATGTTGATTATTCTCTATAAACACCAAGTATATGGATATGATTAGTAAAAATTTGGAGTGTATGGTTTTGGGGAGGTGCCCATGTCATTATGTGGTTTTTGGGTTCTCACCTGCTTATCAAAAACCCCTATTTTTATTGTCAAACTGTGATTTTTTTTTCAAAATTTCCCCAAAATAAATATAATTCTCTAAACCATCTATTTTTAAATTATTACTTAAGAATTTAAATAATATTATTTTATTATTTTATATCTAATAATGCTTAATTATATTGTTTATCAATAATTGTATTATATTTTATTATAAATATGCTTTCTTGTATAATACATTAATTTTTGATACTCTATGGTTGTGACATTTGGGGTGGAAACATATCTTAATACATTTGGAATAAAATTGATAATTTACAAAAATGATTCATTATTAACAACTTCAAAATTAATATTATTACACCTTACCATGTTTATCATTTAAATTGATGTTTTAAAGCAATATATGTTATACAAACATAAGTTAGAAAATTTTGAACAAGATAAATTTCCTATCATTGACCAATAACTCACCTAGCACATAATCATATAAACATAGGTTAGAGAAAGATTTGATAAATGGTTGAAATGTGGTGGCATCCATGATGGTATATTGTTATTATGTGATGCACACCTAAAATTAAAATAATTTAGATAAAGTATTTGTAAACCATGGGAAGGATGATGATGATAATATAATAAATAAAAAAAGTTATTATTATAAATATATCATCAAAATTTTAAACTTGAAAACTTGTCATATACCTATTTAAGGTTGTTAGTTTCAAGAATACAATTATGTTTGCAAATTAACTAATAAATAACTAACATGAATAGCATAACAAAACTAATACATGGAAAATATTGGAACTATTATGGATTTTTTAAAATAACTTAAATGACTTAAATGAAATAGAATATAAAGCTCATTTTTTCCTAATGTAATTATTGACCAAATTTGACCCTACATGCCAGATTGGGACCCCTATAGGTAAAAAATTGATTTCTAGGTGTTTGAGAGTCTAATATATTATTTATAAAGGTGTATTATAGATTAATTTATGTCATTTAATATTATATTAGACTTGGTCCTTAGCATTTTTAATCCTTTTAGTCCTAGGAGTCATTTTGAGGTCAAAAAAGGGCATTTAATGAATTGTATAGATTCCTTGGGAAGTGTGAAGGTTAAAAGAGTTTATGTCACATGCCATGTGTCATATTATGTCTTAGGTAAATATTTATAACTGAAATTGGCAGGTGCTTCAAAAGAAAGAATAGTTTTATTAGGGAAAAAGGTCAGTCTAGCACTTGTATGGCTCATGGGGAAGTGTGACACATGGGATAAGATCATATAATGTATATTTAGATTACTCAAGCTTATTTACATGTTTTAAATTCTCTACAAGTTCCAAATATAATAAAAAACTATTTTAATCCTTTTTCACCCTTCTAGAGATACAAAACTTGTCTTCAGGTTTATACTTGGTATAGCCCACAATAGAGGTTTTAGATCAAACTCCTTGGGGAGGTGAAATTAAAATCAGAGAGATTCATTTCCATAAAAAATATTTTGAATAATGGTGGAATGTGATTTATGAACCATCCTCATGAAGTTGATTATGTTTTTTTGCTTGCTAATCTATGCACCGTATAGGTTTTGCTCTTGTTTGGGAAAGTCCATAGATATAGTTTCTAATATTAATTATATATGATTTTGACTTATCCATGATTGATTTGAAATTTTGAAATGACTTGATGTCTCAAAAAACTCAGTTTGCCCGGAGTGAAGGAGTGGAATTGTAGTCATTTCTTCCAATTTTTGGTGTTTTCTTCTATGTTATGATTATAAAATGAATTAAATTAATTTATGATTCATCTTGTATGTATTTTATTCATCTTAAATGAAAAATTAAACTTTAAAATTCACTTAAATATCCAAGATAGCAAGTAAATGCACAAAATGGTCATCTACAATAGTTGTATGGCCTGACACTTCTTGGAGGAGCATGAAAAATGTGTTTGGACATTCTCTAATGTTAAGAGAGTAAAAAAGTGTTTGATAATAATTTTGAAGAATGTTAAATTAGTTTGGGGCAACTAGATAATCAAAAATGGTCTTAGATCAAACTTTTATCACTTTGGGACATTTTCCCAAAACTATCAAAATAGAGGTCTAGGCCCTTTTTTGGGTGTTCTTATAAAGTGTTGCATTGATCTATAGATCCTCCAAAAGCATTTTTTTCATTATAACATATAGGTAAATAAAATTTGAAAATAAGGGATGTTTTTGAGTTGGATAGGTTAGCTTTTAAGAGGTCTCAAGTTGATCTTTAAGACATTAAAATCACTTAGTGTTGTCTACAGTGATGTGAGCTAAGTTGATCTCCTAAATCAATGAAATGAGTTTCAATGCATACTATTAGGGTGGGATGGTACAATTTTACTAACAGACAAATATATTACATGTAAATAATAAATAAAGATCATAAAAGGGTATTTTTCATTTACCAAGGTGGAAATAGTTCATACATAGGCTGAATGAGTATCTATAACCAGCCTAGGGCTCAAACTTGAGAAAATGCTTACATTGAAAGGCATGAGGTCTAATCACATGATTAAGAGGTTTAAAAAAGAGATGGTGATTCTTAAGGTTCCATAAATACTTAGGTGTAACATTATCAATATCTTTCAAGTTGAAATGGCTTTTAGGGCTAGCCAATACCTACATCCACTGCTTCCTTCAAAGCCTAACCCAAGATTACAGGTCTAGATCTTTTTTCCATAGTTTTTATAGTTACTAATAGTTAAAAATACCATTTTTTATCTAAAGTACCATAAATAGGAGTTTTTATGTAGGGTTTTGTCCTTAAAACACACCTATAGGCCTCTTTGCACTACACATATGCACCTATAAGCTAGTTGTAAGGTCACCATGAAGGATAAATTTTACAACTTTAGAAATAGACTTCATTCCAAGAATGATAGGTAAGTAAAGGTATAATATATTTTGGGTAACTTCAAAGAGGGTGGTTTTCATTTAATTCATATCTTAGAACATATGGAAAACACCTACAAGACCTCTCACAGTCAACTATAGTTGATTGTGAGGGGCAGGGAACAAGTAAATTGGGTTTCCTGAGATGTTTATAGCATGGAGATGAAAAAATTGGGTTTAAATAGGTGTGAAATTAATTAATATACTATTTATAAGTTTAAAAAACTTATTTCAAACTTGATCCATAAAATCTAGCCTACATGTGTTCTCTCTAAAAGTAAAACATAATCAGAAATTATACATAGAGTTTATGCCAGGTAGGGGTATAAAGAAGTATGTAGAAGATTAGGGTGATGGGTTGGATTGGAAAAATTTGGTTATGGTATTAATAGTAATAATTTACTCACATAAAACACAAACCATGTAGATAAAAGGGTTTTAAAGGGCAATATATAGTCATTTTTTGACTGTCATATACACAATCCTTTGCCTAGAAGTCTATCTTGAGTTGCTAGTGCATTTCAGGGGTTAATTGACCTAATAAAAAGCTAAATTTTTTGTTATAACACATTTATCACTTTATAAAGGCATTCTAATATGAATTTTTTCTGATAAAATAGGGGAAGTACCCTCTATTTTGTCTCAGATAGAGGGTACTTCCCCTTGTGCATGAACCTACATTTTTGGGATATAGAGATGAGAAGGGGGACCTGGAGTTGTTTAAAAATTTATAAAGGATTTTAAAAGCTTATTTAAATATAAAAAAACATGAATAACACCTAAAATGAGGAGGGAACTCAACAATTGGTCCAAAAATATAGGAGTTGTAGTCAAGCCTAAAGGTAGGGTTTTGGCCTAAAATCCAAATAAGAGATCACCTTCAGTTTTAGATCTAAGTGATATTTCCAACTAATTGTATCATGTTTTTATGGTCATATCATAGTTTTATGATCCATTGGAATGTAAATAAACTTAATAGGATTATCTAAAACACAAAGGTTATAGGTAGGCCTATCGGACATGGTCTAGGCCTCATATCCAAATGAGGGTCATTCACACTTCTAGCATGAGATATACATTACAACCCATTAATACATGTTTTTTGTGTCAAAAAATATGTTTTAAAGCTATTAAAATGTAGTGGAAACTATGCAAAGGTCACTTTTGGCTCAGAAACCAACTTAAGAATGTAAGAAATAGAGAGACAAGCTCGATGGGGTAACTTGAAGTGTTCACATATCCTTAAAGGCTTTGCATGGTGGTCAGGGAAGTTTGGAGGAGTTATAAGGGGTCCTTAAGATAAAATTCATGGAATTGGTTTGAAAATCAAATGTCCAACCTTCATGGACAAATCTGAAGAGTCAAAACTACTCAAAGCCCTTGCAAACCCTTACTAGTGACCCGATTGGGAAGATCAAGATAGAAAGATATTATAATGGACCAATTTGATGAGGATGATGATTTTAAATTGAATAGGACTCTTTCAAACTCCCTTCCATACTTTTTAGTTGTATGTAATTGTATAGATATGGTAAAAAAATAGGGTACTTTTGACTATTTTATGTGTCTTTTAGGTTCCAAGAGGAGTCTAAAGATGAAACCAACTTTGGGGGAAGCTTAGGAATTTTAATAAATCTTTATTTCCATTTATTTATTAATAAAAACTTCTAATTTTTCAAATAATAGCTCTCATTTCAGCCAATCAAAACTAGCATAGTGGACAAGTTAGTGAGAAGGGTGGAAAACTTCAAGTGATATGATTTTAAGGTGTGCCTAATGCCTCTAAGGATATGGAGGATCTTTAAAGTTGTCATCCACTCCCTCCCATGGATTTTATTGAAAATTTATGCCTTTTTGGATGCCATGTGTGCAAGGTGCATAAAAGAGGAGTTTCTTGGAGTGTAAGTAGTGATAACTCCTTTTGAGATAATTATTGATGACCAAGCCTAAAACCAATGTATGGAGAGGCATGTATAAAATAATCATAACTATACCTAATTAATTACAATAATCATAACTATACCTAATTATTTTTGGGACGTTCATGTAGGTCCCAATCATGAAGGCAATTTTTTGAGCAAGAATGAGGTGTTTCATGCCACTTTTCATGAGTTTTATGACTTGAATGGAGACTTGTGCTTCCTAACCTTGAATGTTTCATCCTATATCTTATTCTCATGCAAAATTAACTGATTTTATTATCTTGAAAAGTTTCCTTATGACCCTTAGACTTCTCTCTTCTCCTCTCTCTCTCTTAAGTTCTATAAGAACTAGCCATTTTGGCCATTGTAACTTATGATCCACCTGACTATGGTGAAACCCTGTTAATTTGAATATCATTTGATCAATAAGACTAATAATTTTTACCTCTTCATGAATATTCATTATGTGTTCTAATTTAATGTTATATCTTGATTAGTGAAAACTATGTATTCCTGAGCATGTTGTCTCATTCTTTCATCTTATTTGTAATTGGAAAACTTCTTCTTGTAGGGCATGTGAAGTGTTCGAGGAAGTGTTAAGGTTAAGTGAGTTAGTATATTAATTAGTTACATTAAATACCTCTTTTATAGTCCTCTTAGCCTAACCACTCATCCATAATATCATAATGTAACATTGATGTGAGAAGATGTAGATTAGAGAAGTGTATGTTTGTTTAGTCTCTTGGTTTCATGTGTAACATGTATCTAGTTGGAATTCATCATATTATTTTGTGTATCACCTCCATTAGGATAGTTTTATTTAAATTATCTATCTCTTTTCCCCCCAAAGTTTAGGTTTAGTTGTGATCCAAAGTGGTACATCAAGGGAGTTAGCCCTATCTAGAGATTCACCTCATCCCTAGGCTACCCACAAGCCTATAGGTGTTTCTATTGTGCCACTTGGATGAGGATAACTTAGAAATCTCCTCAAAGGGTGAAAATATAATTGACAATAGTTTTTGGCATGCCTTATGGGACTCCATCCAAGAGGTTGAAAGATTTTTGGTGTTGTCTTTCAACAATCAACCTTTAGAAGCATCTATCTAAGCATCAATGGTGACTCCAAAGTTACATCAGCTAGTCACGTAGCCCAAGTAGTCATTTTGAATATTTTTAATAATCATTCCTTATGTTATTACCTCCTAATGAATTTTCATGGCTAACCTTGGTGTTGAGTACTATTTTACATAAGTTGGTGAGACATTTCAAGTTTATTACATTCCCTTTAAATAAGAACAAGTTCTTAATCAACCCTATAATGATCCTTACCAGATTCAATGTGAAGTGTAACAACTCCAAAATGAAGTGTATCATCCCATTCATGAAATGTATTAGTCCTATAACTAGCCTTCTCAAGGTCTTGCTCCTCCTAGTCAACCTATTCACTTCTCAACTCAATCTATTGCAACCTTCAAGCAAACTCTTTTGAGCTATGAGAAGTACATATTGTATCTTAACACACAAAAGGAATATAGTCTAGATGTTCCTAGTAATTTTATTAATAAGGTGAGAGATGCATTAGAGTTGGTCAAAAGAGAGAGGACACCTATTGAGAGAGACAATTGGCAAAGGTTTACAAGTGAGATGCTAGATGTGAGTGGATTGGTTTCTTCCTTAGAGGATAGACTAAGAATTAATGAAAGGAAACCTCACCAAACCTATCATCCTTCATATCTAGTTCTCAAAGTTTGTTATCAATCCTACTTAACTCTTATTCATGATCCCAATCAAACTTACCAAAGTCATCTTTTTCCCCATCAGTTGGAAGAGAGAGAGTTAAAAATAGAATCCTTATTTTTAAAGCTAATCTTGATAGGTAGATTGAGTTTGCTAATAATAAAATGAACTAGTCCATGTTAGTAGAAAATGAAGTGGAATTTAAGCCCTCATTACCCTCTCAGATTTCATCCTCATCTCAAGGAGTGACCTCTAGATATGAGATTCCAACTTGAAGACAAGGTGGAGAATCCAAACATAAAGAGATCCCAAGTTCCTTGAACACTTCATCCACTCCTCGAATTTCATCACCACCTCAATAAAATAATTATAATCCTAAAATCCTAAACTAGAATAAGATAGTGGAATCATGGCAAAATAAAGAGTGAAGAAGCATTGTTAAGGAGTGTGAAGTTGAGAATGAAGTTGATCCTTTGCAAGTCCCTCCCACCCTTCCTCAAGAAGATTATTTTGTTCCATGTCAGCCCTCTTATACTCCTTATCCTAATGATGATTCCTATGAGCTTCAAGAAATACTTTTCTAATATAACTTATCCAATAAAATTGAAGAGTTAGAGTTAAGGTTGAAATTGCTAAGTCAAGGTGTTATGGAAGGTTTAGACCCAAAAGAAGATATTATGCATAAACACACCACATATAACCTCCCTCACAAGAGTAATCAAGTTTAATCATATGTGAATGAAGTTATTTTAAATTGTAAGGAAGATAACAAACATTTCTTAGCCCAAGGTATACCTCCCCTTCATTAAGAGTTCCCAAAAGAATCACCAACTTTTCATTCTTAATCTGATTTTGAGCCCTATGTTCCACCTCCACCAACTAGTTCCTATTTTCCTCATCCTATCACCCTTTAACTTGATGAACATGTGGTATGGGAACCTAAATATTATCTCTTGGTTAAGGTAAACTTAGAACTCTTTCTTCATTAAAATGTAACTCCTTAGCAACCTTCTTGGGCTAGGTCATCGGATTTCAAGATGCCTAGTCTTGGCATCACCAAGATGGAAAAAGAGATGGAGGATCTCTCAACCTTTGAGAACTAGGATCAGATTATGATATATAAGATACAAATTGAGAGTCCTAAATAGGTCCCAAATGATGAGTAAGAGGTGATCACTTGTGTTGAGTCTTCTTTTTTGGTTGCTGATGAAGAATGCCTTTCATGTGTTGAAGAGGAAATCTTGGATGAAGTCTTTTTGGATTCTAAAGAAGATGATGAAGGAGATTCTCTTATTTTTATCCTTAATGATGCTGATCAAAAGGAGGATGAGGACTTATGGTAAAATATTGAAAACATTTTCAATGAGTTTGAGTCTCTTAAGGGTTTTACTATTTCATTAGAGCTAATTACAAGTGAAGATGAACAAGATGACATTGTCTAACATGTCATAGATAAGAAAGATGACATTGTCCAACATGTAATATATGAGAAATAGAAAATTAAACATCATCCTTTGGATGTCAAAACAAATTTTTATTGGTCTCAATCTTTCAAGAGACAAGAGATTATTCCTTTTAAAATGATGCCTATAAAGAAGATGGAAGTTGATCATGAGTTGAAGAGTGGGAAACAATATGATATATGTGCACAAGGCCAAGAGGAATAATTATACATTGGAGGTATATTTGAATATGGCTTAGTTGAGAGCATAGAAACTGAGTTACCAAGAAGTAGGTATGATTTATCAAGTGTTCAATCTAAAGAGTAACATGCTTGGCACCATGATTCATTTCATGAAGAAAGAGATGAAAAAAACTTTCCTTTTGATCTTGGAAAGTGAGGTATGCTCAATTTTTATTTGTATATAGTTGTATTCCTATTTTTCCTAAGTTCTTTGAGCACATGTGTATCTTGTTAGTGTGTTTGCTTTGTTTGGTGTGTGTCCTTTGTTTTATGTAGCTGAGATAGTCAAGTGGTCTTATCTTGATCAAATATTTGTGGTCAATGGTCAAAGGTTTTATTTTTTGTCTCATACTTTAGATGACTCCCTAATCCTAATGGACTGATAAGGATACTATTCTAGTTAGTATAATAGGCATACTACCCTTATGAGTCACCAATTTTTTGAATAAATTTTGACCTTGTAGGTCAAATTGGGACCCCTATAGGTAAAAAATTGATTTTTAGGTGTTTATGGGTATAATATATTATGTCTAAAGGTTTATTATAGGTTAATTTATGTTATTTAATGTTATATTGGCCTTGGTTGTTAGTCTTTTTAATCTTTTTAGTCCTAAGAGTCATTTTGAGGTAAAAAAGGGGCATTTAATTACTTTTACAGATTTCTTAGGAATTGTGAAGGTTAAAAAATGTGATTTAACATTAAATGTGTTATATTATGTCTTAGGTAATTGTTTCTAACTAAAATTGGTAGGTGCTTTAGAAGAAAGAATAGTTTTCTTGGGGAAAAGAGTTGACTTTGGCTCTTGTATAACTCATGGGGAAGTGTGTCACATGGGAAAAGATCATATAATGTCTCTTAAGTTTACTAAATCTCAATTAAATTATTTAAATGATAAACATGTGCCAATTATAATCTAAAACCATTCTACTCCTTTTTCACCCTTTTAAACATATAAAACTAATCTTCAGGTTTATATTTGGTACAACCAATAGGGGAGGTTTTAGATTAAACAAATTGGGGAGGTAAAATTAAAATAAGAGAGATTAATTTAAATAAAATTATTTTGAATAATGGTGGCATGTGCTTTATAAACCATCCTCATGAAGTTGAATGTGTTTTTTTAATTATTAATCTATCCACCTTGCAGGTTTCATTCTTCTTTGGGCAAGTCTGTACAATCTAGTTGCTAATATTGTTTCTAGATGATGGTTAATACTTTATCTCATGTTATACGTGTTTGGTTTCATATTTGGAAAGGATTTGATAGCTCAAACAACTTATTTTGCAAGTAGGAGTGAAGGAGTGGAGTTACATTCATTTCTTCCAATTGTTGGTGTTTTCTTTTGTGTTATGGTTCCAAAATTAATTTAATTTATATATGCTTACTCATGTATGTAATTTGTTCATATTAAATTCCAAATACAACTTAAAAATCCACTTCAAGATCCAAGAGAGAAAGTAAATTCACAAAATGGTTATCTACAACACTTGTATGACCTACCACTTCTTAGAGGAGCATGAAAAATGTGTTTGAACATTCTCTAATGTTTGGAAAGTCAAAAAAAAAATTGATAATAATTTTTAAGAATGTTTAAGTAGTTTGGGGTAACTATACAAGAAAAAATGGTCTTAGAGCAAACTTTTAGCACTTTGGGAGATTTTCCCAAAATTGTCAAAATAGAGGTCCATGCCCTTTTTTGGGTGTTCTTATATAGTGTTGCATTGATAGATAGAGCCTCCAAGTTCATTTTTTTTCAATATCACATATAGGTAAATAAAATTTCAAAATAATGGAGGTTTTTTAGTTATATATGTTGGTTTTAAAGAGGTCTCAAGTTGCTCTTCAAGACACTGAAATCACTTAGTGTTATCTATAGTCATGTGAGATAAGTTGATCTCTTAAATCAATGAAATGTGTTTTAATGAATACTAGTAGAGTGGGATGGTTTAATTTCACTAATAGACACATATTTTCCATGTATATCATCAATGAAGAGCATAAAAGGGTATTTTTCATTCACCAAGGTAGAAACAATCCATATATAGGCCTAATGAGCACATCTACAACCAGCCTAGGGCTCAAACTTGAGAAAGTGATTACATTACAAAGTATAAGGTCTATTAATATGATTAAGAGGTTTAAAAAATATTTGATTATTATCAATGTTCCATAATTCTATAAGTCTCATATTATTAGTAGCTTTCAAGTTGAAGTGGCTATTAGGGCTAGCTAATACCTATAACCACTACCTCCTTTAAAGACTAACCCAAGATTATAGGATTGGATCTTGTTCCCATGATTTTTATAGTTCATAATAGTTTAAAATACATATTTTAACATAAATTACCATAAATAGGAGTTTTTATGCAGGATTTTGTCCTTAAAGCACACCTACAGGCCTCTTTGCCTATAAATATGCACCTGCGGGCTAGCTATAGGGACACCATGAAGGATAAGCTTGATAAATTTGGAAATAGACCTAATTAAATGAATGATAGGTAATTTAAGGTATAATATGGTTTGGGAAACTTAAATTATGGTGGTTATCATTGAATTCAAAGCTTAGTACATATGGAAAACACCTACAAGACCTCTTACAATCAACTGTAGTGGACTGTGAAGGGCAGGGAGCAAGTAAACTGGGTTTCTTGAGATGTTTATGGCATAGAGATGAAACAAGTGGGCTAAAACATGTGTGAAATTAAAATAATAGACTATATATATTTTTAAAACACTTATTTAAAGCTTTATCCATAAAATATAACCTACAAGTGTTCCCTTTAAAAGCAAAACATGGTTAGAAATTATACATATAGTCTGTGCCAGATAGGGGTATAAAGAGGTATGTGGAATATTAGGGTGATGGGATGGATTGGAACACTTTTTTTGATGTATTAATATCATTAATAAACTCTCATAAACATAAACCATGTAGATAAAATTGTTTTAATGGGCAATACATAGTCATTTTCTAATTGTCATATGCGCAGTCCTTTGGCTAGAAGTCTATCTTGAGTTTCTAGTGTATTTGAGGTGTCAAATGACATAAAAAAAGATAAAATATTGGTTAAAACACATTTATAAATTAATAAATTCCATTAAATATTCATTTTTTTGATAAAATAGCTAAATTACCCTCTATTTTGTCTCAGACAAAGGGTACTTCCCCTTGTGCATGAACCTACCATTTTCAGATATAGAGATGACAAGGGGGACATAGAGTTATTTTAACCTTTATATAATATGTGGAAATATGAAGGAAATATTAAAAAACATGAATAATACCTCATTGGAGGAGGAAAATAAAAAAACTGGTCCAAAACTATAGGAGTTGCAGTCAGGCCTAAGGGCAAGGCTTTGGCCTAGAATTCAAATAAAAGATCACCTTCACTTTTAGATCTAAGTGAGATTTAAAACTAATTTTATCCTTTTTTTAGGTTCATATTATATTTTTATGATCCATTTTAATGCAAATAAGTTTAATAGGATGACATAAAACACAAAGGTGGTAGGCAGGCCTATTAGACATGGTTTAGGCCTTGTATCTTAATGAAGGTCATTAACACTTATAACATTAGATATGCATTTAAATACATTTGGATATGTTTTTTTGGTCACCAAATATGTGTTAAATCTATTAATATACAAAGGAAACTATGAAAAGGTCACTTTTGGCTTTGAAACTAGCTTAAGCATGCAAGAAATAGAGAGACAAGCTCGATGGGCTAACTTGGAGTGCTCACATCTCCTTTAAGGATTTTAATGGATCTAATGGAATGTTTTAGGAGTTATTATGATTAATTAGGATCAAATTTGTGTAATTATTTTGAAAATATAATCTCCAACCTTCATGAATAAAGCTTAAGATTCAAAACTACTCAAAACCCTTGTAAACCCTTGTTAGTGACCAAATTGGGAAGATGAAGCTATAAAGATACTCTAATGGAAGATTTTGAATAGGAATATGATTTTAAATCTCTAAGGGCTCTTTTAATCTCCCACCCATACTTTTGAGTTGTATGAAATTTTATGGATAGGGTATAAAATTGGTACTTTTGATTATATTATGTGTTTTATAGGTTCCAAGAAGAGTCCGAAGATGAAATAAATTTGGGGGAATATTAGGAATTTTAATAAATATATATTTCCATTTATGTTTTCATAAAAATACGTAATTTTCAAAAAATAGCTCTCATTTCAGCTAGTCAAAACTGGCATAGTGGACAAGCTAGTGAGAAGGGTGGAAAACTTCAAGTGAGATAATTTTAAGGTGTGCCTGATGCCTATAGGGCCATGTATGGTATTTATAGGTGTCATAAAATCCATCACATGTATTTTAATGGAAAAATAATACATTTTTTGAGGTCAAGTTTTTAGGGTACATGAAAGAGGAGTTTATTAGAGTGTAGGAAGAGATAGCTCCTTTCTAGATGATTTTAGATGACCAAGCCAATAACCAATGCATATATAGGAATGTATGAAATCATTAAAATTAATTCCAATCATTATACCTATACCTAATCAGTTTTGGAATGTTCAATCAGGTCTAAATCATGAAGGCAATTTTATGAGCAAGAATGAGGAGTTTTATGCCACTTTTCATGAGTTTTATGACTTGGATAGACACTTGTGATTCTTTACCTTACATATTTCATTACATATCCTATTATAAAACATAATTATGTTATTTTATCATCTTTAAAAGTTTCCTTATGACCTTTTTACTTCCCTCTTCTCCTCTCTCTCTCTCTATCTGAAGTTATATAAGAACTAGCCATTTTGGCCATTGTAACTTTGGCCATTATAACTATTGTCACTTGGATTTACACCCTTTAAGGAGATTAAAAGGATATCATAATCTAAGTGACAAAATGTAATAACTTCTAGGCTTGTGGGAAGCCTAAGGAATGAAGTGAGTCTCTAGATAGGGCTAGCTCCCTTGATGTACCACTTGACTATTACTACTACTACTACTACTACTAACTTTAGGGGGTGAAAAGGGAGAGAAAGAACTTAACTTAAAGATAAAATATGTAGGTGATACACCAAATTATTTTTATTACTTCCAACCAATTTCATTCTACACTTGAGACTAATAAATAAACCAAAACATACACTTTCCCAAATCTATGTCTTCTTGCATCAATATTGCATTGTGGGGTCGTAGATGATATGCAAGGTTCAGAGGAATATAAAAAAGGTATTGAATGAAACTAATGAAAATTATACTCACTTCAACCATGGACATCTCTTGGAAAACTTCACATGCCCTAAAAGAAGAGGTTGTAAATAGGTGAAAGAATGAATTACAATGTTAAGGAATCGACAGTCTTCACTAAGTAAATTCAATATTCAAGTAGAGAACACTATGAAAAGTCATAAGAGAGGTAAAAAAATAGTCATTTTATTGATAAAAAGGTTTAAAAATGAGTATGGATTCACCATACTCAGGTGGATCATAGAATATAATTCCAAAATGGCTAACTCTTAAAGAGTTTAAGAAAGAAAGAGAGAAAGAGAAGTTCAAGGGTCACAAGTAAAATTGTCAATATGATCCAAGGAGTTACTTATGCATGTAATAATTAAATGGGACAAACCATTTAGTTTATGTAAGTCCAAATGTCCACACAAGTCATCCAACTTATGCAAAGTGGCATAAAACTCCTTCATATGCATAGAAATATTACCTTCATGATTAGGACTATTTGAACATATTGTAACTTATAAAAGGTAGGTATAATGATTACAATGGAATGGTAGGATATAATAATATCTATTAATTCATTAGTTATATTATTTTCCTTCTAGAATCTATTGAAAAGAAGCCATCATCATCTATTGTCTTGAAAACTACCCTTCCATGAACCTTGCACACTTGGCCTCAAAATTGGCATTATTTTTCCATGAAAACACATGTTATGGAGTGTATGAAACTTTTAAATACCATAAATTTCTTTAGAAGCATCAAGGGCACGTTATAATCACTTTAAGATATTCTCTCCTCTCTCTAGCTTGTATAATATGCCAAATTTGAATGGTTGAAATTAATGGCCTAGTTTGGGACCTTAGATTTTTATTCATAAAATTCAAATAATATTTTGATTTATATTAAGTGTAAATATTCCACCTAAACTTTGTTTCATCTCCTAATTCATCTTGTATCCTGCACAACACACAAAATAGTGAGAAAAAGCCTATTTTTTCCTCCATCCCTATAAGCTCATACAATCAAAAAATGTGTGGAAAAAATTGGGGAGGTAATATAAAAGTTAAAATACATATTATAGTCCAAATATGTCTTTTGAGTGCATATACAATTTTTTTTTCCAAGACTGGTCCTTAACAAGGGTTTAATAGGGTTTTAGGCTTATTTTTGGTCTTAACAATTGTTCATAGAGTTGGTATGTCCATCTTGAGAAAAAATTCCAATAATTTGGCCTATATGACCCCTAATAACATTGTATAAATTCTATATCCTCCATGCTAAGCTTCATTAAGGGTGTGAGCACTTGAATTTTCCTACTCGAGCTTGTTTCCCTTGTTTGCATCAGTCTGAGTAGGTTTTGGAGCTAGAAAATGACTTCCTTTCAATTTAATTTCAAGGTAATATCTTGAACACCTCAAAAGTGACTCATAAAACATGATAAAATTAATTTTAATTCCCAACCCAAGATAAAATTGAAGTTGACCCCCTTTTTGGATGTTAGGCTTAATCATGTGCATAAGGGTCTGACTAAAACTTAAACCATAAACCAAAACTATCCTTTGATGTATTTTCCTTGCCTCCTAATAGCCAAAACACATTTTTGGTTTCCCCATATACATGTTCCAATATCCTTTAAATCCCACTTCAAAGTATAAAATATAAAACTCCTTATTTATACCTTTAGGCTTCACCATGCCTAGCGGCATTGTCTAGAACCCTTGTAGGTTTGGACTGATCTACTTATTTTATATCTTACTAATTAGTTCCACATGTTTTTACATGTATTAATAAACTTAAAAAACTATCTTTCAAGGTTTTCTTAGCTTCTACTCCACTTTTTCTCCTCCTTTCTTCCAAACTGTCAGCTTTATGCATCGGAAAGTACCCCCTGTCTGAGACAAAATAGGGGGTACTTTAAATATTATATAAAATAAATTATCCATTATGTGAGCCTAAAATAATAATAATAATTCTATGTAAAAGTTTTTTTCCTTTGATTTTATCACTCAAAACTCCAAACTCTCAGGAAGATTTATAGGAAATTGACTGTGCACAAGCTTCTTCCCATTTGACTATGTTTTGACACTTTAAGAGCCCCTATATCTACTTTTATCAAATGTGAGATTATTATAAATATTTTAATGATCACACTATAATATATCTAACCCCCATTCAACACTTTTATTCCTTAAACACACTCTTTATCCTTGGATTCACAAGGTGGAGTGCCTTTTGCTTGACTGATTGTGTTTAGTTTAGACATGCATCTATGGGTACATTATTTTTATATTAAATACGTCTTATACATATTTAATGATATATATTTTCATCTCCTATAGTCATTTATATTTTCTTTAGATTCATATTCATTTCACTAAAGCTTGACAATGCTTTTATTCCCAAAATTGATCATTGTTTGCATCACAGTCACCTAGTTGACTGAGTGCAAGAATCTTAATGCATGTAGGTGAAATTTAAACATATGAAAACAAAAATAAATTGAAAAAATAAGTTAAATTAACATTATTATATTCCTATATTTTTTTTTTCATAGGCTTCAATCTCCATTTAGGCTTTATCTTTTACTCACTATCTTCCAATTGAGACATCTTTCCTTTGGGCCTGTTGTAGGTAACTTTCCATGCTTGAGACCCTATATTAGTATTTGGATATCTGAATCAGAAATTGATTTTATCTATTTATATCATTTATGTTTTTATAACCTTCCACTCATGCTTATTAAGTATCAACTAGCTAGGGACCTCTCTCCTTCTAGCTTGTTGCCTGTTTGATTGAGACACACATCTTATAGGTGTTTACTAGCTCATTTAGACTTTAACATGGAAAATGATGGTTATTTTTAATCCCCTTAAGTCATTAAATACCTAATTTTTATTTTAATCACCTAATTAATATTTAAACACCATCAAATTTCTAACAAAAATTCACTGTCTGCCTAGTCAATTCTCAGTTGATTGTGTTTGTTTGTTGAAACTGCCCCTACTAGTTTAGGGTTATTTTGGGTCTCATGAATTGTTTTATCTTGATCAAAGGCCTTTAAAATTATCCTATAAGTCTCCCTTAACCATTTAACACTTTTTTCATAAATTTTCATTCCATATGATCATTAAAACATCATTCTCTCTTCACTATCTGCTCTAGCTGTAGGTTATCATGTGGCTCCAATTGAGCTTGGTTGATGTGAAATTTTTTTTATTGGATCCTTTTAAGGTATCAAAGTTCATGTTTGAAATGATACTCTACCTTGAGGTTAATAATACATTACTATATCATCAAAATTTGTATCTTGAACTTATATACTGTTGTAGGTCAACATTCTACACTGTATAGATAGGGTGAGATTGGGAAGGATTTAAAAACAAGGTACCAACCTCTTCAAGTGGATTTAGGATATGAAAGTTATCCTAAAACATGTAAATATATTTCATCATGGAGTATATTCTCATACTCCTTACCTTATATTTTAGAGCTCCTCCTTTAGGTCTAACCTATAGGTGCACCTTTATGATCTATGTACGAACTTGCAAAATGTATGAGAGATAAACAATAGTCCATTCCTTTTTACAATGACCCTTAGGCTTAAAAATGATATTTTAATCATTAGGAATAATTAAATATGGAAATAAGGTCTAGATTATAATATTTATAAATAAAATTCAAATTGAGCTCTTTCTTATAGACACTACTGTATGTTCTTAGTGGTTTTAGAAGAAACTTTAGACCTTCCAACAATCATCTTATCCTCATCACTTGATCTTCATCTTTAGCATGGATCTATTCCACACTAGTAATTACCAAAAATGTCAATATATATGTTTGAAACACCTTGTGATCATGTTTTATTAGGTCTATAAAAACCTTATGGACCTCTATTTTCCCAAAATAGGGATGAGAGCCCGAAACAGTCCTTGAAACCTTTGATCATAGACTACAATCTTCTTTACCAATCTAACACCTTATATAATCTTTTCATGGTTTCCTTAGTCTACTAGGATCTCAAAAATTATATTTATATTTGTTTCCATATCTCAAAATAACTCCTCTCTTCTGTGTTATTACCACCTGTAGATGGTTTTTTCCTCATACAGGCAGCAAGTATAAAATTATAGTATATAAGCATTGTTTTGGGCCTTGTGAGCATGCCAAGACTCTTCAAAAATTTTAAAGAGTTTATTTTTCATAATGGAAACTTTTAATTTAGTTAAAAACTCATTAACTCAATATAATTCTCTTTTACAACCACTTGTGTATGCATAATTCAATGGTAGACCATATGTATGTGCAATCTATGCATAAAAACTATGAAGATTGCTTATAATATGAAATTTAAATGACATGATATAATATTTATAGCTTTGTAACATGGTTAATGATACATCAAAACATTTGGAAGATAGTTTCAAGGCATGAAAAATAGAAAATAAAGGAAAAATGCCAATTAACACAGAATGGACCAATCTACAAACTTGAGTTGAAATACTCATCAAATGGAATTGAAACTTTTAAAAAATTATGGGGAAATAAATAATATGAATTAAACATTCTATAACATCAAAATTGGTAAGTGGTTCATATATATTTTCTCAAACAAGACCCTAAACTAAGGGGTGCACAGATTGATAGGTAGTTTTGGAAAGTCAACTTCAAATGAATGGTTCATGAATCATAGGCCACTTATCCTCAAAATTATTATATTTATTTAAATTTATTCTAGTTTATAATAGGTTCCTAAGATCATTTTTATTTAAAACTTTTGTGTTATCCGTACTAAGCAAAAAATTGCAAGTTACTTGAGTCTGCCAAAAAGAGCAAGAAGAGATCCAAATAATTTTGAGCTATAAATAGGATAATAAGATAATAAAAATTTTAAATTTGAGTTTAATAAGATTAAAATACACCACATTGACCCATCCCATGTGGCACACTTCACAAAGAGGCTATACAAGTGCCCAAATCTTCTCCTTTCCCTAAGAAACTATCTTTTCTTTAGCGTAACCTACAATTTTAAGTTAGTGATAGTTACTAAAGAACTCATAAGACACTTTTTTCATGAAATAAACATTTTTAAACTTTAAAAAATCCAAATAAACCCATAAAAATCATTAAATACACCATTTAGACTCTCTTAATGACTTAAAATGATAACTGGATCTAGGAAACAAATGACCAAAGCTAGGACAACACTAAATGACCTTTAAAAACCTATTAAAACATTTATAACATATATAAACCATATATAGGCTTTAATAATGAATTTTTTATGTATAGGTTCCCTATTTTGACCTAAAAGTCAAAATTGGTCAATAGGTCACTTTTGGCTCAGAAACCAACTTAAGCATGCAAGAAATATAAAGACCAGCTCAATGGGATAAATTAGAGTGCTCACATATCCTTGAAGGATTTTAATGAAGTTTATTGAAGATTTTATGATTTATTATTTCTCATTAGGATCAAATTTTGGTAATTAGTTTGAAAATCCAACATCCAACCTTCATGAATAAAGCTTAAGAGTCAAAACTGCTCAAAACCCTTGCAAACCCTTACTAGTGACCCAATTTGAAAGATGAAGATAGAAATATACTCTAATCTAAAAATTTAACTAGGATGATTATTTGACCTTTAAAATTCCTCTTTTAATATCCCACCCATACTTTTTAGTTGTATGGACTTTTACGGATAGAGTATAAAATAAGGTACTTTTGATTGTTTTGTGTGTTTTGTAGGTTACAAGATGAGTATGAAGATGAAACCAGATTTGGGTGGAATAAAATGAATTTTAATAACTAAATTTTTAAATTTATTTCTTTATAAAGACTCTTAAGTTTTCAAATAATAGCTCTCATTTTAGCTAGTCAAAATTGGCATAGTGGACAAGCTAGTGAGAAGGGCAGAAAACTTCAAGTGAGATAATTTTAAGGTGTTCTTGATGAATATAAGTAAATGGAGGGTTTTTATATGTTTAATACACTCCATAAATTTTATTTTTAAGTAAAATTGATTCATTTTTTGAGGCCAAGTGTGTAGGGTGCATGAAAAAGGAGTTTATTAGAGTATAGGCAATAATAGCTCCTTTCTAGATGATTCTAGATGACTAGGCCTACAACCAATGAATGAAGAGGAATGTATGAAATAATTAAAATTAATTAAAATCATCATACCTATCCATAATAAGTTTTGGGATGTTTAATTAGGTCTAAATCATGAAGGCAATTTTTTGAGCTAGAATGAGGAGTTTCATGCCACTTTTCATAAGTTTTATGACTTAGATGGACACTTGTGCTTCCTAAAATTTAATGGTTCATCCCATATCCTATTTTAAAGAATAATTAACTTATTTTTATCATATTTATAAGTTTACTTATGACCCTTTTACTTCCCTCTTCTCCTCTCTCTCTTAAGTTCTATAAGAACTAGCCGTTTTGGCCATTGCAACTTATGATCCACTTGAGTATGGTGAAGCCCTACTCATTTAAATACCATTTGATGCATAATAATACTAATTTTTACCTCTTAATGAATTTTCATAGTGTTTTATACTTTAATTTTAGATCTTTCTTAGTGAAAACTATGGATTCCTTAGCATGTTGTCTCATTTTTTCATCCTATTTGCAGTTGGAAAGATTCTTCTTATAGGGAATGTGAAGTGTTCTAGTAAGTGTTATGTTTGAGTCAGTTAGTATATTCACTAGTTCCATTAAATGCCTCTTGTCTAGTCATCCTAGCATAATAATTCATCCATAACCTCATAATGTAAAATTGATATGAGAAGATGTAGATTGGAGAAGTGTATGTTTGGTTAGTCTCTTGGTTTCATGTGTAGCATGCATCTAGTTGGAAGTCATCATCTTATTTGGTGTGTCACCTCACTTAGGATAGTTTTATTTAAATTATCTCTCTCTTTGGCCCTCTAAATTTTAGTTTTAGTTATGATCCAAAGTGGTACATCAAGGGATCTATCCCTATCTAGAGATTCACCTCATCCTTAGGCTATCCACAAGCCTAAAGATTTTTCCATTATGAAACTTGGATGAGGAGAGTTTAGGCATCTCCTCAAAGGGGTATAAATCCAAGTGATAATAGTAACCATTATAGAATGATATTAGTCACATTTTTCATATATCTATAATCATAACTTAGTTTATTAACTCCTATTTCATGATAACAAAATAAATCTTGAAGGTTTTATTTTAAATCTAAATACTCGTGGAATCAACTATCTACACGAGTAAATTTTTTTGGGTGGTCCAAGGTTTATTTTAACAGATACAATGATAAAAATCATTTATTTCAAAATAATTATCTCGTTTTACTATTGAAATGCTTTAGTATAGCCTTATTATACAAAATAATAAAATTATAGAAGGTTACATAAAAATGTAGTCAATTAGATCATGACTTAGAGTCCACGCTAGAGGACAAGACACTAACTCAAAACACAACACCAAAAAATTAAAAACATAAAACTTAGACAAATTAGAAATGACACTCAAAACCATATTACATAAACAAATGTTACTCAAAACCATATTACAAACCAAAAGATAATTAAAAACATGCTACGACACCCAAGGGAGGAGGAGGATCATCCTTGGGTGGCAAAGTTTTCAAAGCAAAAGGCTTTAAATAAGGAGAATACAACACCACCTAGACATATATGGGGTCCAAATTAATATATATATCACCCATCCATAAATGGGTTGAATATGAGTAGCACTAGGAATAGGATAATCCCTCAAGGAAGGAGTTGTGACATATTTTTCATATGGTGGTAGTGACTTCCACCCCCTAATGAAAGTGAGGGGATAAGTGAATGTGACTATGGTAAAAACTTATATGCCTCTTGAGAGATGGTGGTGGTGGACCTTTAAGTAGGCCATTAGGGGAGACCTGACTCACTATGTAGGGATCACTCCCCAGGTGGTCTAGTACCTCCTAAAGATGATGAACCTCCATGGAAACCTTGTAAGTCTGAACTTGAATTTGTATGTAAGACAAGAAATAATATTAACATTATAATTAATAGAAAAAATAAAATAATATTCAACATTAATAAATAAAGCATTATTTTTGGCCTTCCATAATTGGAAAATAATCACAATTATGAAAAAAATTCATAAAAAATAGTAACATGCAAGTTGGTCTAATCCCCAAGCAGGGCAAGATGTCAAGATAAAGGCTTAGGGAGATAAGGATAAAATATGCTATGATCCATTTCCATGTGGATTGACATCTAGGACAAAAATATAATATATGTTTAAAGGACTCATGATGATTGCAAGTGAGATACTTAGGTTGAGACATTCTAATATGGGAGACCCCTCTCCAATTGGAAGACCTTAGTATACCAAACACCAAAGGAAGTGGACCAACTTGGGATCAATATGAGCCATTCAAATTTGGTCAATCTTAGGAATCCATGTCTTAGGGGAGGAATTAAGACCCTATCTCCTATTGATTTTTTTAAGATTAGAATAAAAAGGACTCATAACTTGATATAAGAGTCCTTGGAAATAGTTTATAAAATGGGTGTCATAATTACACCTCTAGTCCTTCCACCATGAGTGTGGTGGTTGCAAGCCTAGATTATGAAAAATTACATCTAGCATTAGCTCTTGAATGTGAAGAACATAATTACATTATTTAATTGATTTTTTTTTCAAATACGACCAAGGAGTCCAATCCCTGGAAAATATCAAATCTTCAATGGTATAAACTCATTTCATGAAGAGCCTTAACACCTTTATCCTAGAAAAACATACCAAAAAAAACATTAGTATTGGTTATCAAGGTAAACCACCATATATCATGATCATTAAAATATAAACTAGTGCAAAAACTATCACCAGTCCATATTAGATGGGGCTTGATAGCCTTAAAATCCTTCCATATTCTTTTTTCCATAAAAAAACCTTCAATTTTGACTGGAGATGACGTGATGAGAAGGCTTTAGAAGATAATATATTTACAACTATGTTTACCATAGGGGGATCCAAAGGATATACAATGTTTTATCAATATCTTATAGGATTCATTACCTTCAATTATCTCATTTTAGATTGTGTCTAATTGTTTACTATCTTAATCTATTTATAAATTGTTACTTATTTTATTATATATTTCACTTAAATGATTTTAAGATTATATTACAAAGGCATTTTGATTATGAGTGTCCAAAAATTCTAAATAGTGTCAATAAATATAACTATAAAATCATATTTTTAAGAGGATTTTAAACTAGTTGAATTATCTACATATTTTTTTAGTTTATACCTAATTTAAATACCTAGTACACTTATTAAAACTATTTCATCAATCCTTATACAAAGATTACAAGAGTAAATATTGTGAACTAGGAATTTGACTCAAGAGAGGATGGTTAGTATTGTGTTAGTCCCAAAATGAAATCAAAATGAAATAAACACACTAGCATAACGTCTCTAGGACTAGTTAATAGGGAGAGCTTAGTTAAAAAAATGAAATAGAAATAAAACTAAAACATGAAATAAACCTTATTTCACCTTCCTTGGATGCTCCAAAATTCTTGTTATAGTGGCTTGTTTGGTTTGTGCTCATGAAATCTGCATCAATGGAAGATTGGCTACCTCCATCTATCCTTAGCACCTTATGTGGTTTTGGATTGGCTCAATATTTGGACATTATAACACTAATTTTCATGAAGCTTTGGATTAAATTTAGAATTATAACTTTGGCATATGAGAGTTTAAAATTAAATAGGCAAGGCCTCTTATTTATATATTTTTGGAATGGTTTTAAGATCAACCTAAACCATCCATCTCAAAATAGAGATGTGTGGCTAAGTATTAATCCAATTTTTTAATTAAAATTCATAAATAAGATCATCAATATCTGGGATAGAGGGGAAATTAATAGGCATGGAGACTCTTAATAAAGCATTGGAGGCATGATTCTTGATATTTTATGCATTTATGGCTTAGGGATGTATTCCCAAGAAATGATGTCACTTGATAATGAAAATATTGAATATCCATTTCCAAAAATAAATTATTTAAAAAGTTCCATGGAATTATCAATTAGGCTCATGATTTGATTTAGTTAGATCTTAATCATGATTAAGCACTTTGATGCAAACCTTGGCTCTTTGTGCACAAATTAATCAAATTGGTCAAAATGTCTTGTTAGTGGCCCAAAATTTGATTAGATTGGAATTAAGATGTGATGTCAAATTCATTAAATCCAATATACCATTTAGGATGTCGCTAACACAAAATAATAAAGTCATGTATCTCATGAAAGATATTTGATAGACAAGGGCAATCCAGAGTACCCAAGTGTAAAATTGGCATTTTGACTCAAAATGATTTGACCAAAGTTAGTTGGCCCGTAAATTGAATTGCCTCATTTAATGATATATTGGCGAAAATTGGCACTTGAATATATAAATTTAAACTCTTTTAATGTGTTTTAGTATTTTTAGGCCAAATTGTGCATTTTGGTGGAAATTGGTCAAAACCTTGGTTGGAGGTTATCAGTGGCCATATTTAGGTGTCTATGGTTTGACCCTATTTAGGAAGATACAAAACATAGGCAAGGAAATATCTTCTCAAATAATGAGAGATGGCCTGTATGCCAAAAAGAAGATGATGGTTGAATAAAAATCTCCAAAGAGTGTTTGAAAAGCTTATGATGATTCCCCCTCGATGGAGTGGCCATCACATATGTGGATGGATGGTCCCTCAAAAATAAGCAAGAAGAAAGGTAGAATTAACCTGTGGTTGAGATTAATCCAAATGAAAAAATGCTTGCATGCATTGATTGTTAAAGATCAATGATTTGCCCAAAGGTGGTTATAATCAAGAATAAAATTCAAAATAATGGCTTATCTATAGGTACTTATAATCATTAAGAGGACTTGAATTGAATAAATATGATTGTGCCCTAGTTAGGGATGATTAATAAGCATAACTGAAGGATATAACCTGAAATATAGATTAAAGATGAGCAAGTGCAAAGTGATGAAAGATATTAATAGAAAAATAAGATTTATCAATATAAATAATTTAATTTTAGCTACTAATAAGGAGATGCTCATCCTTATTATCAATAATACAAATAGAATGGTCAATGGGTTGATTTGATCAAGGGTGGCAGTATTTGCCAAGGTTAAAAGGAGTGTCTTTCTTGCTTGTAGACTTTCTTGATGCTGATTTTTGTTGTAACATGTGATGGTAGGCATCATGATAGAACACCATGAAGACTATCTTAAAATATCCATAAGGATTGACTCTTGATCTAATAAATACTATAAAATAATGCACCAATGATAAAAACCATGATGATAATGTTGGCATATGAATAATGGATATAATAAATAATAATTTGCATGGAATCATGCAATGCATACATATAGACTGAGTCGAGGCAAAAATACTAAAATCAAACAAATAGACAAGTGAACAAATAAACAAATAATGAAAAAAAACAAATAAACAACTAACCTGAAATAAACAAACAAACAAAAAGCTTGAAAACAAAAGCAAAAGAAAGCATCTTAAAAATGACTTTACCCTAGTAGGATGGATTGAGGATAACTGACTAGGTTTAGACATGACAAATGTTTTTTGGATTTTTTGAATATTTGAATGTTTTTGAAATTTTGAGGTATCTCAACTTGTTAGAGAATGAAAAGATACCTACTCACAAAGCAATGAGAGCATTTGGCTTAGGTTGCTTGCAAAATGGTGAGAGCATATGGAAAGGGGGACTGAGGTGACTTCAACATGAATTGATCATGGCCTACATAGTCCTAAAATAACCTCAAGCCATAGTAATTCCATCCACACAAAAGGTGAGGAAAAACCAACTAGGTCCCAACAAGTTCTCATATCTAGTAAATGGCCAGTCAAATGAAAATAGTAATGGAAAGGTGAGATGGTAATGCATGATAAATAAATGCTTCCCCTAGTTTTCCCATAGGCTATTATATCTAGGGTACAATGAAATAAATTAATGATACTAATTTTCCCATAGGTGGTTATACTTAGTAGCAACACCAGTAAAATATTGATGTGACCATAGGTAGTTATAATCAGGCTCACATAAACTAACTTTGATATTGGATGGAAAATGAAAGATATCTTGCCAAATAAACTAGAAAAATACTTTCATAGAATACCATTTAAACATGGATTTTATTGATTATTTAAACTTGATCAGAAACTCCTAACAAAAAGTGTGAGAAGAACCAAAGAAACCTAAGATCAAAATAAGATTGGGTAGGATGACTAAAAATAGGCTTTGGTCTAGATAGGAATAGAATGATAGGATGGCATGGTCTTGCTCTAGGATAATGATGGTTTATGATAGATTGGATAAAATGGTAAAAGGTTTGCCCCCAAGTGGTGGGGTGATTGGTAAGATATGTGAAAATGGAAAAATGATATGTAATAATGACAATGAAATGGTATGGTACATGTTTTTGGCCTAGGTTGGTTTTTAGTATATGATTATGTTTTTCCTTATGAAATGGAGATGCACATCCTAATTAGTAGATGATACAAATAGAATAATCAATTATGTTAATTGCTAGGCCACACTTCATCTAAATATTTGCTCTATTAAGAACTACCTGTAGATTTGGTTGTCCAAAATGTTTTTGTGATCTTCATTGGTCATTGATTTTGACTCCTTTAAGAGTTAAGATAAGGTATCTTTGTAGCCTCTACAAAGGAAACTATGATTGTGTATGGTAAATAGGTACAAATAATGGGTGGTAGGTTTGATTGTGAAATGGAATGGTAAATGATAATGGAATGGGTAATGGTAGGGAAATAAATTAAGATCAATAATTTTAGTCACACATAATGTTTTTGATGTTAAATTCAACATAATTTTGGTTTTTGTAGGGCTAAATACCTCTAATTATGCTCTCAACAGGACAACCAATTTTTTTTGTTGTTTAGGCCTGAGAGTAGCTACCATCTGATTAGGCTATAGAGTGGAAGCTATTTTGATTTGATCTTGAATAATGTCTTCACCAAGAAGTGAGGAACTTTTGTGCTTAGCTATTGGTGCCTTGAAGAGGTTTTAACCAATGAATTTTTCTTGATTTTCCCATAGCACCTTCGAAAAGGTATCACTAATGAGCATTGAATTTTGACTTCGATTTTATTTTAGCACTTCCAAAAATGTTTCACTAAAAGATATTGAGTTTAAACTTTATGTGTCCCATAGTACCTATAAAAAGGTTTCACTAAGAGAGTATTCTTTGTCTACATGAATGTGGTCTTGGCCTCCTTGTTCTACTTTAACTGCTATGTCACCATGGATGTAGTTTAATAAAGTGTGATTCTGATGGTCCCAATAGACACATGTAGGAGGTGGAATGCCAATAATATGGCTATGTTGGTTGGTATTAATGTCCTATGGAATGGTATTGGAATAGAGAGAGGTTTTACAATCCTCATAAAAGATACTAAGATAACTTGTGTTGAAGATAAAGTACTCATCCTCAAAAGTTGTAGAAGGATCACAAAAGTATTCAAATTAATCTATGAGGCATACACAACCAATATTGTAATAGTCTTGAATGTATTCTATTTTTGAGTCTAACTCTGACTCAAAGGACTTTGAATCTAATGTTAAGACTGATGTTGATTCTTCTACTGATGCTAAATCCAATGTGAGTTCAAGAATAAAACTCAACTTTAATTATGATTCTTATAAGATGGGTACTTTGTTACAATAATGTCTTACTAAATGTTTGGTATTAGCTAAGTAATGACCTCTAATGGCAT
Organism: Torreya grandis; assembly: GCA_037957365.1. Lineage (NCBI taxonomy): Eukaryota > Viridiplantae > Streptophyta > Pinopsida > Cupressales > Taxaceae > Torreya > Torreya grandis. Next base: position 25,801 of record JARHVA010010308.1, on the reverse strand, counting down.
AATAGGATCCAAAAAAATTGGTTTTTTAGAGTAAGACTCCTCTAGGATGGGAAAAAGGTCAAAAGACAAGTCCTTAGAGATAGGCTTATCAATAAGAGGCTCTTGAAAAAGAGGCATATGGTCAAGATAATGATTTTCCCAATTATAATCATTAAAGTAGTGACTCAATAAAGACTGGTTCATTAGAGTGAGACTCCTTGACAACAAGTATATGATCAGTAGGTGATTCATCATAGGTTGACTTATCACAAGTGGTTGGTTAAACAAAAACATCTTGAATTGGTTGGTTTTCTTGGCCTTGTTTTCTAATAAGTTAGAAAATACCAATTTTGAACATAGTTTGGTCTTTTAATGATTGGCTCAGTTGAAGGACTGATTGGCTCTATTGAGGTTTGGATTGGATTGGTTCTAGATGATGAATGTTCTATAGTTGGATAATGATAGGGCATTGGGAAGAATGATTTCTCACATAAGACAAAGGATAAAGTCCTAAAATAGTAATGATAGGGTGGTGTGGAGCTTGATCACTCTTATAAGCCAAAGGACTAGGTCATAGAATGATAATGGGGAATTATGGAGCTTGATTTCTCGCACAAGCCAAAGGATGAAGTCCTGGTATAGAAATGGTATGGAATTATGGAACCTGATTGCTCGCATAGGCCAAAAGATGAGGTCTTAGAATGGTAATGGTATACCTTGGATATTATGGTGCTTGGTAGCTCATATAATCCAAAGGAGGGTTATGGGTAGCTAATGATTAGATGACAAAAGGGTGTCATATAACTTGATTGCTTGCACAAGCTAAAACATCTAAGTCCTCTTGATAAATCATATCATCCCAATCTTGAGTTGGATCATAAGCTAGTTCTTGACTTTGTTTCATGTACTAATTATCGTAAAGAGGGTATTGATCTGTATCCTAAATAACATCATATGTAGTTGGGTCTTCAAAGTCCTCTTCACAAGCCTCTTCATACCAATCAAGGTCTTGAGTTAGATTGTAAGTTAGCTCATGAATTTATTCCCATGAATGATTATTATGAGGTGGATATGAGTTTGTCTCACAAACCATATTATCATCATTAGGGTATTGACTAAAGCCATAAAAGTCATTTTGTGTGGCCATTATATCATAAGTTGGATTATACATGACTCCACCATAGGTGTAGCTAGACATATCCACATAAATGATGAAGGATATAAAAATAAAAAAGGATTAGAGTTTTACAAACTCTACAAAACTATGTCCAAAGGACAAATGGTTCAAACTTGGTCTAACTGGGTTGAATATGGAGTTGTATCTCCAAATAATGATTTGAAAGTATAGTTATATCTCCAAAATTATTTTTGTTATGATTTGGCATAAAATAGTCTAACATCAAATGTCATACACACAAATGGTCAAGCATATAAAAAAAATTAGCATGTCAAAAGTCTAGGTCAAAGTGTTATAAACAAGGTTTAAACTAGGAAAGAGAAAAGAGTTTCTAGGTCTTTTGTCCAAATGTGGAGTCAAAATCTAGGCTAAAATAGGATATGATAGGAATTTTGACCAAATGACATCAAAATTTAGGCTTGAAATAAAGGCATGATGTGATTTGATTTAATCTAACAAGTTTGGAAACAATTTTAATGTTGACCCAACACATGGAATCAAACATAAACATGATCACTTGGCATGAGGCATAAGGCTCTTAGAGAGAGGTTGTGTTCTCACAAATAATGTCACAAATGATGATGAGGATAGGAATTAAACAAACAAACCATCAACAATTTTCAAATTTGGGTAATTGATTAACTAAAGTTATGCAAACTAAAAGAGAAATATTTGTGTATTAGCCCTATGAATTGAGGCCTAACTATAAATCAATCAAAGTTTGAATTCAAACTTAATAAGGTTAATTTAGAACTCAATGTTGAAAACTAGGATTTGACCAAACATGGTAGATAATATTGGATAACATGATGGCATAAAACAAAGGTCCAAATGGATAATGTGACATGATTTGAAACAAATGCATTTTGATACAATGATAAGCAAGTCTTGAAGTAAATTGATCAACCTAATGACATAAGCATGCTCAAATGAGGTGATGAATGTTATGTTTCAAAGACTCAAAGGCAAAATGGGTTGACATGTTTTGGGTAGCATAGCGCTACCCTCTTTAACTCAAATACATGGTTTTTACGTGGTTTATAAATAAAAAACAAGTTTTAGTCTCAAAACATACCAAGATAAAATGACCAAAATACACTAAGTATAATCATCCAAATCTTAGCAAGGGTATGGAAATGTAGGGTTGACTAAAACTAATTGGTTTTTTATTGTTTTAGATGGATCAATTATATAATGAATTTAATGTCATGATGGAAAATAAATTCATGTAATTGGATATCCATGGCACTTGTCTTGTTGTAAAAAGGTTTTGTCATTTTTGTAACCACTACATCCATCACTTGCTCAGTGTAGTGTGATGTCCAAAGTGCAGATACATCCCATGTGTAACTCCAACACTAGAAGGTGGTCTAATCTCTCAAACCTCTAATTCTAGTGGGACTGGTTGAAGTCAATGCCAAGAGATGAAACCCTATGTCAAAGCTTCCCTAAAGAACTTGTGGGAGGTAATGAAGTCCCCCTCAGAAGCCAAGTTTGTATAAAAATAAATGACTAATAGAAAGCCTTTAGGGTCATTTTCAAGGTCACCCAAACTATTAAAAGTTTTTGGGGAGTGCTTTAGATGAAATTATTTCTAAGCCTTGGACTAGGTATGTTTGCAATAAGGACATTGTTTTTTATTCCAAAAGTTCCATAAAGGGGATGGATGGAAGAGCATACATGCAACATCCCTCTTTTTTCCAATCAAGTTCTAAGCTTAAACAACCTTTGAAGACAAAATTTTAAAAGTGAATTCAATTTTAAGCCTCAAATAAAAGATGAGGTGGTGTTCTTTTTGACCCCTTAGTCTTAACTTGTAACTGTGAAAGAATAATTTGTTTAAAGATTTACCAAAGCATATAAATTTTCCATTAAGCACCAAATTTGAAAGTATGTTTGGATAAATGTAATCAAAACAACTCCTAATCTACTCTCTCACCAACAAAAACATAATTATAAGGGCCTACTTTTAAGCACTTAAAATTTTGAGTAAACAACATTAAAAATTCCCACTCTTTGTTACAATCCCATTGTTACACAATCAATATCATTATTTTCATACAAAATCAAAATTTTAGAAAACAATATCATTATTATGGGTTAGATCAAGCAAAGAAAACAATATCACTATTTTTTTGATGAAATCATTGGCCAAATCAACAAAATCACTACCCAAAGTGATGATATCATTATTTTTTAATGAAATCAATGGCCAAAATGAAGATATCGCTACCTAGGAGATGATATCACTATTAAGGACAATATCACTATTGACCAGACATAAAACATAAAAAAGACAAAATTGTTGTCCTATCAGCAAAATCACTATTGTCAAATATGAAATCATTGCATAATGCATTCAATATCACTATTTTGAGACAAAATCACTATTTTGAGAAAATTGCTACTCAAGCCAATGAAATAATTGTTTAGGCAAATCATATCACTACCCAAGGCCATGAAATCATGTTTTAGCAAACAATGATTTTGTTTATAAAATTGCTATTGTGATAGCAGTGATATTGCAACAAAGATCAAAACTAAGGCTTATAGGAACAAAAATATTGTTATAAAAAAATAGATTTTGGACATAAAATTTCACACATTTGGCTCCTTCACTCCAATATTGTGCATAAAATTTGTTAGTAAGTTTCTTGAAAGATCCTTTGGGACCAAATTTGTGGCTAGAGTCCCACCGAGCATGCCATTATGTGAAATAGGAATTTGACTCAAGAGAGGATGGTTAGTATTGTGTTAGTTTTAAAATGAAATAAACACACTAGCATAACATCTCTAGGCCTAGTTACTAGGGAGAGCTTAGTTAACAAAACAAAATGGAAACACAACTAAAACATGAAAGGAACCTTCTTTCACCTTTCTTAGATGCTCCAAAATGCTTGTTGTAGTGGCTTAATTTGTTTGTACTCATGAAGTCTACATCAATGGAAGCTTGGCTACCTCTATCTCTCCTTGGCACCTTATGTGGCTTTGGCTTGGCTTAGCTTGTCTCAATATTTGGACATTATAACACTAATTTAAATGAAGCTTTGGAATCAATTCATCATTATAACTTTAGCATATGAGAGTTTAAAATTTAATAGGCAAGGCCTCCTATTTATAGATTCTTGTAATGGTTTTAGGATCAACCTAAATTATCCATCTCAAAATGGAGATGTGTGGCTAAGAATTAATCCAATTTGGTAATTAAAATTCATAAATAGGCTCATAGGTATGGAAGGTATTAATGAGGTATGGAAGGCATGATTCTTGATATTTTATGCATTTATGGCCTAGGGATGTCTTCCCAAGAAATGATGTCACCTGGTGATATAAATATTCAATATTCATTTCTAAAATTAAAATATTCAACAAGTTCCATGGAATTCTCAATTAGGATCATTATTTGGTTTAATTATCTCTTAAGCATGATTAATAACTTTGATGCAAACCTTGGCTCTTTATGCACAAATTAATTAAATTGGTTAGAATGTCTTGTTATTGGACCAAAATTTGATTGGATTTGAATTAAGATGTGATGTCAGATGCATTGGATCAATTATCTCATTTCATATTTTGCCAACAGAAAATAACAAAGGAACATGTCTCATGCAAGAGATTTGATAGATAAGAGTAATATAGAGCACCCAAGTGTAAAATTGGTATTTTAACTCAAAATGATCTAATCAAAGTTAGCTAGCCCATAAATTGCATCACCCCATTTAATGATATCCTGGTAAAAAATAGCACTTGAGTATATCAATTTCAACTCTTTTAATGTGTTTTAGTGTTTTTAGGCCAAATTGTGCATTTTGGTCAAAATTGGTCAAAACCCTAATTGGAGGTTATCATTGGCCAAATTTAGGTGTCTAAAAATATATATATAAGAGAGGAGAATCCACCATAGGCATCAACATGGCAGCCCATTCATGTAAAATTAGATGCTCCTTAAGATGAAATTACTTCCTTCATCAATCTATTTATTAGTGAACATACCTTACATTTAAATTTTAAATTTTTCCTAAGACTAACTTTGAAATCCTAAGTGAGAAAGAGATTTGGATGGCAAACATCAAGGCAAAATAGATGAAAATCATAATAACCTTTACTATTGGGAATCTAAATTGGATTTTTAGATTTAAAAAATTTATCCTTCAAACTATGGAATCATATTTGGGAGTAATGTTTTGCAAGGAGAAATCTTGAAAAATTCATATATTTAATATTATTTAAAGTATGTTTAGCATGAAATTAATTATTATAGTTTATTAACTTATATATATATATATATATATATATATATATATATATATATATATGAATATTGTTTTTATTTCATGTTTGAATGTAAATACATTTAGAACTATCACATGAGTGAAACCAAAAGTACTTCAACCTTTTATATGACAATATTGAAAGGCATTATTTCCCACATCACACCACATCCAAATAAACATTTTTTCAAGTGTGTTAGCTTAATCATCCTAATCATTGACCTAAAAAATATATTATGTCCTATACTAAAATATTGATGAAAAATAAATTAGTTATCATAAGGACTTATAAAAATCACGAAAACCTGTCAACAAATCATATGAAACAATATTAGGGAGACTTTAAAATTTCTTCAAGTCTTTGTCCATAATTCACTTCAAATATTATGATGTTTCTAGTATCCATTTCCATCCCTTGTTTACACATAAAATATTCCTAAAAGTTTACTTCTATATATACATGGGTACATGATATAGATGTATGTTTCCCAATCATATATTTTACTTGGTTAACTACATGTTACACAAAATAGTTTGGAGATGTTTTTTGTTAATTTCACCCAATCAATAACAAGGAGAGAATCACCATATATTTTTTAGATCATAAATATTGTTTTCCATTGATATCCTTAACAATATTATAATAAAGTTCATTTATTCCTGACTACAAAGAAAGATTGAACCCCAAATAGTGAGTGTTAGTGAAGTGAATAATGCCCCCAAATCCACTCATCAAGGGTATTCTTTGACTAGATCCATAAAAATATCCCCATGGATTGAAATTATATATGATTACATTAGGGTTAAACCTTGGATGTTTAATTATGGAAAGAATATTGACACCCTCATAATAAACTATGATTTGATGTATGATTTGAAATGTTATAAACTCCTTATCCTAGAATATCATGGAGTTTTTAACCAACCACAATGCCCAAGAGACTATACAAAGGATATCCTTATTAGCTTTTAGAGATTTGTCTTCCCACAAATATTTTAAGTATTCTTATACAAAATTATCCTACCATGAGGCTTAGTACAACCCTAATCCCATAGATAATTCATCTGACTTGTTTTAGATATGTTTTGAAAAAGGAAAATGAACTATAAGGTGGTCGATAGTCTACACACTATTATGTAGATGTGAAAAATACACATCTACCAAAGCCATTCCAAGTCCTCCTTTGTAGAGTGTCCCAAGAAATAGTTTTTTTAAAAAGCTATCCATAGGAATAATATAATTATGAGCTATTCTTTAATTTTTCAAATGCTTCTCTACGACTAGGTTAGTTCCCCTTGTGATTCTTTTGTAAAAATATCTTTGTAACAGAAATGTGTTGAGTAGTTACCTAAACCCATTATTTTGGACCATATTATGTCATCCTCTTTAGCTCTACACTAAAAATAAATATTTAACTAGTAATATGTTCTAACATATTATTCATAACATGGATAAATTGGTAAAGGTAAGAAATCTCTTTACAAAGCTAAATTTGGATGAGGATCTAAAAGGTAAGCTTTATATCTTTATGTTAGTGGATATATTAATAGATCTACTAGTTATTATTATCTCTAGTTTTAAAATGAACATGCCAAGGGATACAAATAATGTCAGGGAATTGAGATCTTCATCTAAGGTCTAAAAATGTCATTAAATCTCAACATTTCCCACCTTGATGTGGAATGTGTTTCAATGTTGGTAGATTGTATGAGTTAACAAAGTTGGAATAAAAGAGGTCTCATCGACAATACTTGAATATTTCAAAACTTATTCATATTAATTTCTTTCAATCAAAATTTTTAATAAATTAAAAGAGTAGATAGACTTGTATCCAATTATAGAATGAATGATCCCAAATATGGGTATTTAATGATTTTCTTTAATATTTGGTCTTTGATAAACCCCCTAACTATCATTTTTAAGGATTCCAATGTTTAAACTATCCTCAGTTAGTTCCAAATACCATCACACCTCATCCTTCTTATTAAATTCCTTACACATTCAAAAATAAATTATGGTAGAATGAGGTGTCATGGTTTTCTTGAAATAAATGAGGTGGTAGTGAGTATTATGAGGGCACACCCATAAATTAATAGGAAATAATGAATATCAAATGTCACACACATCCCCACTTTTCATTTGTCTTTATTTTATTTCCTTTCCACACATTTGTCTCCCTTAAGCTTATCATGTTTTATCTCACAATGGTTAAGGTGGCTAAAATACTGATTAAGAGGGAGAAGGGTAAGGATAAAATGGTGGAGAAGGTGCATATGATTATTAAAAAGAGAGGTTTTAACTGTGAACTTGATGAGACAAAATTGGTAGGACATGTGATGGAAAAAAATGATGTTGATTTTTTTCCAGCCATCATCATTTAATAATTTCATTATCACATCTTGATTTTTCCTCTAGACTAATTATATATTTATTACTAAATTCTATGGTTAATGATTGCTTAACTTATTGTGTTAAGTCACTGGATTAGTAATATGTTGATTATGGATAGTTATTTATTATTTATGATCATGATAATTAACTTGTTGTTGGCTATTAATATTCTATTATGATATATTTTGATCACAATTATGCAGATTATTCAATTACAATAGTCTATTATGATTATTTCATGATATGGTCTAACTACTATTCATTTTATCAAGGTGGATATATGATGGATTCCACCCTCCTGACTATGATTGAGGGAGGGTATCACCAAAGAGGATAGAGAAAATGGAGATGAGTGGGGGATGAGAGAATGAAATGGGAACCCTACACACACCACTTAGAATATATGTCTATTTGTTAATTGTTTTTTGATTAATATTTTTTGTTTAAAACATTCATCATATTAATGATGTGTTTCTTTGATT
>JARHVA010010308.1:0-15000 GCA_037957365.1 Torreya grandis | reverse complement strand
AAATTAAATCTTGCTAGTTATGGTTGACTTAATGAATAATATAAGGATTGGAAAATTATATAGTTTCATATATATCTTTGTGTTTCAAATTTGATAACTTGACGTCAATATGGAATTAGTTAGGATTAGCTAAAGATAAGTATCTTTGATATATATATACATAACTATTTGACATATTATATTGAAATGACTCATGGAAATAAGTTGGACTGATTATGGCTTAAGTCTTTTGGTTTAATTATTTCTATTTGGTATGAACATCCCTAAAATGATTGTATGACTATGTTTTAGTTGTAAATTTAATGTTTTTATGAGAAAAACATTTCTAAGTATTTCATATCATTAGAGGATTGAATTATAATATACAAGTCAAGCATGTAGATATTATTTGGTTATAATAGACATTCAAGTTTCATTTTATGATTATAAAGTTAAATAGAACCATTATTTTATGACTAAGTTCTTAAAGTTTTGAATGGTTATTTTTAACTAGTAGTTTGAATGGAATATTTAAGTGGACTATTGAATTCAAAATGAGTGTATATGTATGTATGTATGTATTCCAGATGGTCTATGGTTTAATTTACATAATGATGTAAAGTGTGTATATATATATAGAACCATAGAACATTATAATTTCACATGTATTACATGATATCATGTTATAACATATTTTTTTTATGATATGCTTCATGTTAAAATTATCTTATACCATAGGAGTATCTAGTTGACTTTCTCAATTTTTGCACTATCACTATGTACCCATCCATGAATGGAGGGACATTTCCTTATTGGGAGATTTTGTGGGGGATAAATGGTCCATGGTTGGTGTGGAAAATTACTTAGATTATACTCTCCCTCCCCTTCTAGTATTCAACTGAAAGAGGCTTCACTCAATATTATATATGGATATTAACAAGTTTATTGAGACTTGTATGTTCTATGGAACATTGTATAATTTTAATCTGATGTTTAGATATGTAATATTATATACTTGTATTATTTTATGTTAATTACATAATTGTAGGATTTGGTTGTTTGTATCTATACCTACTATATTATTTAATCAGTAGTGGCTGAATTATTAACTTGGGTAATTTACTATGTTGTAATTATGAAAAAAAATCATAATTTATTATTAAATGATCATTAGATAAATGAATAAAATAGTTAACCTATTATTTAATAGAATTATTTATTTTAATGATGCATTTAAATAGAGAACATTAGTGCTAAAGTAATTTGTTATTGATGTTTAAATTTTTTTAACCTAATTCTATCTAACCCTAAGGGTTTTTTACATTGTGGTATCAGAGTTGAGGCTCAAACTCTTGGATTTGATGATTCCACTAACATATTCTTATTCTTATATATTCAAAAAAAATAATGCCACATTAAAGGCTAGATTTACAGGGTACATCTAATCCCAATAATGTTAACCCTCTAATTGACCCAAATCAATTTGCTATTGAATAAACTGTAAATCTTGATCAAATTCTCATAGCCATGAATGAGACTAGGGATCAAATATATGCCCTTGAACATAAAGATCATGGCCATGTTGAGGAAAATAATTAGATTAAACTTGAAGAAAATCTTGTTGAGCAAGAATCTCCTTAGGCACTTAGGCAAGAAAAGTTACCTTAAGATGTGATAACACGTGTATCTTATAAGATTTCAGGGGACATGAAGGAATTAAATCCACCCAAGTTCAATGGAACTATTTTTGGAGATGGATTAGAAGCATAGTTAACTCATATGGAAAATAATTTCAAGATACATAATTACTCTAAATTTATAAAATTAGTTTGGGGAGATTACCAATTGGCTGGTGAAGCAACAACATAGTGGAAAAATAAGAAATTAGAGATGAATCTTGACTTTACTACCACCATCTAGGAATAGTTTGTGACCATATTTAGATTATGATGGTTTCACCAGCTCTATTTTGATCAAAAGATAACATATTTTTAGAATCTAAATCAAGGGAACTTACAATGAATGAATACTAAGAATAATTCACCAAGCTCCTAAAGTATGTTCCTTAGTATTAGGTAGATGAGAGATTTTGCACCAAGAAATTCATTATGGGATTAAAACCCCAAATTGGATGTAAGGTGGATGTACATGGGCCATATACTATAGATAAAGTCTTTGAAAACCTAGTAAAGTAGGAGCATAAATTGAAGTCACTTGCTCAGGTTAGAGATAAATTCAAGAAAAAGTTTTGAGGTCCTAAAATGAATTTCAAAAATAAGAATTGGAAAAGGAGTGGAAACTCTAAAAAGTAGTTCAATAATTAAAATGCCAATTTTAGTAGTGATTTAAGGAATAAGAAACCAAGAAATGGTCTTAAGGGAGGTTTCAATGGAAATCAACAATCTAATAATAAAATACCACCTAGTGGATGTTTCATCTTTGGAGGTGATAATTACACTATGGAATGCACTTGGGGGAATCAAATGGTAAGAATAAGGGTTATACTCTACAATAGGGATGTTTTCAATAGATCACTCATGTAGCTATTGAAAACCATCAAGTTGAGTTTTATTATTCTCCTATTGAGCTATTAATTACATTGTTTGGTCATCCAATTTTAATTTTGATTGACACAAGATCTAATGAATGTTTTATTGCTTGTAAAATTCTTAGCAAGTTGTGTAGAAAAGATATAGTTATGGAAAATACATGGTTATTTCAATATGGGAACAAATCTAAGGTCAATATTGATAAATGTTTGGTAAAAGTTAAGGTAAACCTACCTAAATTCACCATGCTAGTGGATATGTTGCATTAACACTAGGGTCATATGATGAGATCCTATGAGTAATTTGTTTAGATCAACATAAATCTAAGGCATATTGTTTACTTAAAATGGTTGAATGTCTAAATGATTCATGTAATTAAACCCAAATTCATGGAGCAAATATGGAGCTTAAGATTAGATAGACTTCATCAATTCAATTGAAGAAAACATAGAGAAAAGGGTGTTAAACATTTATTGTAAATATAAATGAGATGGAGGAATCAAAGAAACCTTAAATTGAAGATTATCCTTTTATCCAATATTTTGAAGGTGTTTTTCCTCAAGAATTTCTAGATTTACCCCCTAAGAGAGAGTTTTATTTCTCAATTAACATTATTTTAGGGTTTTAACCATAGTCTAAAGCCCCTTATAAAATGATGAACACCAAACTAGTAGATTTGAAGGCTCAAATTCAAGAGCTATTGTCCAAAGGCTTGATTCAACCAAGTGTGTCACTATAGGGTGAACCAATTATATTTTTTAAGAACAAGGATGGAACCCTTTAAATATGTACTAATTATAAGATGTGAAAAAAGGAAATGACCAAAAATAGGTATCCTTTAACTCACATTGATGATTTATTTGATCAAATGTGTGGAGCATTAGTTTTATTTTAGATTGATCTTTGAGCAGGATATAATCAATTAAGGATTCAGGAGGAATACATTCTAAAAATAGATTTTAGAACTCAATACAGGCACTATGCATTCATAGTTATTCCTTTAGGGCTAATGAATGTACCAACATTTATGAATCTCATGAATAGTTTGTTCATGGATTATCTATATTTTTTTGTGTTGGTATTTTTAGAGGATATCCTCATATATTCACAATTTGAGGAGGAGCATCAAGTGCATTTGAATTTGGTTTTGTAATGGTTGTAGAAAAGAAGACTTACCTTGGCACTAGTGTTGAGAGATCCCAATCCAAATGGCAATTATTGGTAATAATGATGCTTCAAGATATAGTATTGGAGGATTTATCATGTAAGAACATTTTGTTATAGCTTATGAATCCAAAAATTTGAATCCATGTGAGACAAATTATGCCTTGCATGATTTGGAATTAGATGCAATAATTCATGCCTTACAAGTTTGGAGACATTATTTATTGGGAAAACTATTTGATATCAAGGCTGATAACTAAGGGCTCATGTATATCTTTAACCAACCTAACCTGAATGCACATCAGAGGTGATGGTTAGAGTTCTTGTTAGATTATGATTTTGATATCAACTACATAAAAGGCACACAAAATAGGGTTTTATATGACCTTAATCATCAAAGGTATGTAGTATATTTGGGTACTATCAAGAATACCTTTCATTATTAGGTAGTTAAATTCTCTATATGAGATGAATTTTATGAACATGTAAAGTTATCATTAGCTCAAAATGCTCAGGATGCTAATTATGAAGGATTCAAGTTTGAAGATGATGGTTTTTAAGGTACAAAGGAAGGATTTATGTACCAAATAAGGAGAATTTGATGAGTGTAGTACTCAATAAATTGTATAATTATCCTTATTCAAGCCATCAAGGTGTGACTAAGATTTTGGCAGAGTTGAGGCCATTACGTTTTTGGAAAATAATTAAGAAAGATGATATATATTTTTTTCATAATGTTTAGAATGTTAGCAAGTTAAGGCTAAGCATATGTATCCTGATGGGTTTCTATATCCACATATTGTACCAAAATTGAAGTGGTAAGTTATTAACATGGACTTTGTCCAAGGGTTGTCAATATCTTAGAACTAACATGACATGATTTTAGTGGTAGTTGATAAACTCACCAAGGCAACTCACTTTATCCCTATTAATATTTTATATGATGAATTCATGATTGAGAAAATATTTATGAAATAAATTTATAAATTACATGGGTTTTTGAAAAATATTATTTAAGATAGGGACCCAAAAATGGCTTCTAGATTTTGGTTGACTCTCAATTCAACTTTGGGTAAAAAATTAAACTTTAGTAAAACATACCATCTAGAAATATATAGACAAACAAAGAGGGTGAATAAGTTTCTATAAGATATTCTAAGGATGTACTGCATGGACCATAAATATAGGTAGGAGGAATATCTTCCATTGGTTGAGTTTGCCTAAAACAACTCATACCAATAAACTCAAAAAATGGCTCTATTTGAATCATTGAATGTAAAAAGGTGTATAACAATAATCAATTAGGACAAGTTACAAGACATGGTAGTATTTGGTCTAGATATGCTTCTTGAAATGGAAGATTAGGTTAAGTTAATAAGGCAAAGCTTGGCTGAATCTAATGATAGATAAAAGAGCTACATTGATCTATAAAGAATAATAAGATAATTTTCATTTGGAGACAAATTATTCATGTAGGGTAAATAATATAAAATCTTGATTAAATTTGGAAAATAACCTAAGTTATCTCCTAGATGTGTGGGATTGTTCAAGGTCTTAGAAGTTGTCAATCCTATGTCGTAAAGCTTACTTTACAACCAGATTTATCACTCATGCATAATGTTTTTCATATGTCCTATCTTAAAAATTATGTTATTGATCATTCTTATATATTATATTTGAATTATTTATATTTTTTGGATCTTGAGATGGTCACAATAGAACTAGTTAGAATACTTGACACTCACAAACATAGTTTGCATAGAAGAGAAGTGTCATAGTGCAAAGTCCACTACAACCAATATTATGAATATAGTGTTACTTGGGAAGATTATGAAGAATTTCATAAGTTGTTTACACATTTATTTTCTTATTATTTCATTGAATATTATGTTTATTTTCTATTAAACACTATTTTATTTCATAAATTTTATTGAAATAAGTGTCACTGAAATGATGACCAGCTTTAGGGGGAAGGATGTTACATACTAATTTTTCCTCTACACTCATTAATATGTTTATTAATATATTTTTTGGTTAATGATTTGTTAACTTAATATGTTAAGTGGATGGATTAGTAATATGTTGATTGTGTACAATTATTTATTACTTATGATCATGATAGTCAACTTATTATTAATTGTTTGGATTATATTATGATACATTTTGATCATGATTATGCAGTTTATTTAGTTACAATTGTTTATTATGGTTTTTACATGATATAGTCTAATTAATGTTCATTTTACTAAGGTGGATTCAGGATGGAGTCCACCCTCCTAACTATGGTTGAGGGAGGGTATCATTAGAGAGGATGGAGAAGATGGAGACAAGTGGGGGATGAAAGAATGAAATAGTAACCATTCACACACCACTTAGAATAGATGTTTGTTTGTTAATTATTATCTAATTAATATTATTTGTTTTCAAAATGTATCATATTAATGATGTGTTTACTTTATTGGTGATGTTATTATTGATATTTCATATTTCTTAAACTCTTATTGAAGTATCTAGGATGTGCTTACATAACATTTTACTAGGTTGCAATCCAAATTTATAATTATCGTATCCTATGATTGTATTTCCTTATATAATCTTGATATGATGTGAATTATTATTCCATTGTCTTGTCAATGATTGCACTTATGATTGGTAATAACTAGTTTGAGTACCATGTTGGCATGTTAAGTAAAGTATGATGTTTGTTTTATAAATAAAATTACGTATTTATAAGGTTTGTGGACTAACACTAGGACATGTTTGGATTAATATGAGTCATAGTTTTAATAAAAGGGCATGATTGTTTTATTCATCAAAATACTTACCTTAGACTATGCTTGAATTTTTTGTTAAAGTTATGATTATTTTGTTTAGGATCAAAATCCATTTTTGAGCTATATCAATTTGCATGATTATTTGATTGGAATATTTGTTTTGGTCAAAGACCATTATGCAAAATATAATGTTAGTGTGATTATTTTCATTGGCATATTCAAGGAATATAGGTTTTTCTATCTTTTTGGTTTCTAGACTCTTTGAGTCATTATGAGAATCACCATTGACTTGGTTCATTGAATGGTTGGGTCATGATGATTTTTTTGTTGGTTAACTATACTTTCAAGGGTTTTTTGGTAAGCTATCATGCCAAAATTTTGAGACAAAAAAGATGAAACTAGAGATTAATTTGGTGGAAACCTAGTTTTATGGATTTTTTTGGGGGTTTTGGCATGCAAGTTTAAAATCAATGGAGATATATTGAGGCTAGGGGTTTGGCGAGGAGAAGATAGGGTTGAGGAGAACTTGGTAGAGAAGTTTTTTGGAATTTCACTACTTGGATTTCATTTATAGGTATGGTTTGTTGATTTTATTTTCTAGTTTTTAATCATTTCAAAATGATATAAATACACTTCTGGTATTTATTGTTAATTTAAAAAAATATATGTGGATGACCCTGAGAGGAAGGGTATGTCCCATCCATAGGTCTGAGAGCTTATATAATACATTTATTTTTAATGGGTGAGTAAACAATGTTTTATGTGACATCATGCATTAGGTTTACAAGATTTTCCATGAATTTATATGTTTGTTTATCTATATTAAACAAGCTAGGAGTAATTTATAAGTATTGTTTTTTAAATGTGTGTGTGTGTGTGTGTGTGTGTGTGTGTGTGTGTGTGTGTGTGTGTGTGTGTGTGTGTGTGTGTGTGTGTGTGTGTGTGTGTGTGCGCGTGCGTGCACGTGCGTGTGTGTACATTTATTTATAAGGGTTATTTTTAAGTGACCTTGGGGATGGGTTCAACCCATCCATAGGGTCAAGTACAAGGAACCTAATTTTTATCAATCATGATTGTGTGTATAATGTAATTTTAGACTATGCAATTTTTGGGTTGTATTATTGAATAATGTGTTTTGATTTAGATCAAAAGGAAATTATGAGAGTTTTAAATATATTAAATTCTTTTCATTTTTGGGTGAGGTAATGAACTGGGTATATGGATCTTTAATGTTCATTTTGTGTCTCTTTAAAAATAATATTATTCAGATGTTATGGGAAGTTGTAAATGATTAAGATAGTTTTTTAGTTTAATTATTTTTTTGAATTGATAAAAATATACATATACAGGGGTTTATTTGTGAATAACCCTGGGGATGGGTTCAACCCATCAACAAGGTCAAATAAAAATAAATTAAATCCTACTAGTTATGGTTGGGTTAATGAATAATATAAGGATTGGAAAATAGTAGGGTTTCATATATATCTATATGTTTCAAGTTCGATGACTCGACTTCAATATGTAATTAGTTGGGGTTAGCTAAAGATAAGTATTTGTGTTATAGGCATACACAACTATTTGACATATTATATTCAAATGAATCATGGAAACATGTTAGATTGAGTATGGATTAAGTCTTTTGGTTTAATTAATTTTGTTTGGTAAGAATATCCCTAAAATAATTGTATGATCATGTTTTAGTTTTAAATTTAATGTTTTGATGAGAAAATAATTTTTGAGTATTTCATATCATTAGAGGATTGACTTATACTATACAAGTTGAGCTTGTAGCCATTATTTGGTTTTAATGGATATTCGGGTTTTGTATTGTGATTAGAAAGTTAAATAAAACCATTTATTTATGATTGAGGGCTTAAATTTTAATATGGTTTTTTTAACTAGTTGTTTGAATGGGATATTTAAATGGAATTTTGAATTCAAATTGAGTACACACACACACACACACACACTAGATGGTCTAAGATTTAAATTCTATAGTGATGTAAAGTATATATACATACACACACACACACACACACACACACACACACACACACATATATGTATATATATATATATATATGTATATATTATACATACATACATTGATACATATATATATATATATATATATATATATATATGTATATATATGTATATGTATATGTCTATGTATATATATATATATATACATACATATACATATACATATATATACATACATACATATATATAGGTATATATATATATATATATGTATATATATATATGTATGTATGTATATATATGTACATATACGTACATATACGTACATATATATACATACATATACATATACATACATACATACATACATATATATATGTATATATATATATATATATACATACATATATATACATATACATATATATATACATATATATATATATATATATATATACATATATATATATACATATATATATATATATATATACATATATATATATACATATATATATATATACATATATATATATATATATATATATATGTATATATATATATATATATACATACATACATACATATACATACACACACACACACACACACACACAAACATACATGTGTGTGTGTGTCTATATATATATATAATGGTTTTGAATATACATATATTCATACACACACGCGCGTGCACACACACACACACACACACACACACACACACACGTGTGTGTGTGTGTGTGTGTGTGTGTGTACCTTAACTAATGCTTTCACTAGTTTGATATATTACTATGTTACACATTAACATTACTTGGAATTAAAAACTTTGGTTTGCTGTAATTTATTCAATTACCTATATTTGGTAGTTATTATATGGATATCTAGATAAAATCTTGGTTGGGAATTTAGAATGAAGAAATAAATATTAATTTGTATAAAATATTAGAAATATCCTATTATATATTATTAGTCTATAATGAAGCTATACAGAAAACAAGAACTATGTAGGTATAATGATTATAACTTTATGAATAATTTGAAGCTAACAAAAAGTTAGTTTATATAGTAATTGACCATTAATTTGGATGGAGAATTACATGATTAATACTATTATTCATGTATTAAATAAATCATCTAGTTTTATGTGTAAGGTTGTATATATTAACAGTTAGTTGATTTATATTAGTTAGATGCATGAAATGAAGTGTTGGTAATTAATGATTTACTAGTATTATTTTATGTTGTGGCATTTTATATGGAAGACTATTATTTGAATCTATTGATTTAAATTATTTTAAGGATGAATAAATATGGTATTAATGACTCTAAGAAAGTAGGTGAGATGGACTTATCTACTTACTTTGTGCCACTAATAGTCAAAAAGAGGATATCCAAATGAGTGTGTGAATTTGACTCATCTTAAGATCTGGAAAACTATATTAAAACTTTGGAAAAAGTAATGTATTTGTTTTGAAAATTTTCATTTCACCTATTTTATTTAGTTTGCATGTATTGTAAAATATCATGTTAGAATATATTTCTTTATAATATGATGCATGTACTAGTTATTTTACAACACACAAGTTTGTAGTTGACTTTCTTGACTTTTGCACTATCATTATATGCCTATCTATGAAGGGAGGGCCATTCCCTTGTTGGGAGATTGTGTGGGGGATCAATTATCCATGGTTGGTGTGGAAAATCATGATGAACATTCCATATAGCTCATTATATCTAATAAAAACTATCCATAAGTGTTGCCTTTGGTTATATATTGCATTAAATTTAATAGCTATCATCTTATCTAAGTAGAAAATGAATACAATTTGTCATTTGTTTGTATGTAATACATTACTAATTCTTTACCTTCTCACTATGTCTAACTTGGATGAAATGACACAATTTTGTGTAAAGAAACACATCGTAATGGTGGGATTATTTTGAAAAGACATCAAACAATTTTGGCAACTCTTTTTGGCTACAATTTTGAGGATTCAAAAAATGAGCTCTAAAGATTTGACACTCTAAATATGATTGAGAAGTTCTTTGAAGATGCTCTGAGGGTGATCTAAAGACCTACATAGGATGTTTTAACGATGTCTAGGCATGCTCTGATGACCTTTACAAAATGCTTCAAAGACATATATAGAATGCTCCAAAACCACCCAGACATGCTTTGAAGAATGTCGAGCTAGATCTTATTGATTGATATAGTGATTCAAAAGATATCTATTGTATATAAATATACTTTCTATATTTAGATATCATATTTTAGACATTACCATTCATAGTGATTGCCTAAAATGATCTGAATATATATGTACTTATATTTTATAAAAATAAATAAGTCTCTTTGGATTTATGTTATTTATATGTCATCTATTATTAGTTGAGTTAATTTCAAACACATTCCTATAAGTGTGGGATCTGATTCTTAGATTGTCTATATTTTGAATCAGTAGATTTGGCAATTTTGATTGCTAGATTTTTTACTTTATGAATAGATGTTGAGATGTGATTAAATACATATATCCTCATTCCAAATACCATATCAAGTTAGTTAATGAATCAATTGTAATAATAAATAAGAATAAGTATTTCAGTGTAGTTTTGCATATTTGTAAATGTTACTTTGATAATGAAATAAAGTTATAAATCCTTTTCATTACTAGGTAAAGTAATTCCTATTTTGAGGAAGGAGAAAGGACCCACTTTTTTTTAGGATCATGATAAATTGGTACTTTTTAGTTTATAGCTTAGAAGTATTTATTTAATTTAGGTATAATTCATTTACTACAAGGTGTAATTTACTTTTAAATGAAAGATTAATTTACTTTCAAAATCAAGTGTGAATTTCCTTTTCAAAAGCAAGTGTGAATTTAACTTTAATGCAAGTGTGTTTCGTTTACATACAAGAGATGTTTTAATTTAATACACATAATTTTTCTTTCTGTAAGAGTGTGTCTTTCAATTAAAGTAAAGTTTATTAATTCATCTCATATTCAAAATTTGTCAGAAGCCATTTAAGTGACAATAGACAACATTCTTAGATCTTAGAACATCACACTATCCTACTCAACTAGGAAAGTCAAGTGAGGATGTCATATGTTTAAGTTATATATGTTGATGGTGTGAATGCCATATGAGAGATTTA
Organism: Torreya grandis; assembly: GCA_037957365.1. NCBI lineage: Eukaryota > Viridiplantae > Streptophyta > Pinopsida > Cupressales > Taxaceae > Torreya > Torreya grandis. The sequence goes on along the minus strand of JARHVA010010308.1, from coordinate 3,391 downwards.
GTTATAAAATCATTTAGATTTAATTTTCTAAAAATTAGATTTAGAATCCTATTTATTATTTTTATGATTTAGATAGCACAATAAAGACCCCAAACAACAAATTGTAAAACTCCAATATCTAAAGGTCTCATTGCATATAGCTGTCAGACATTGTCCCTAGTAGAAAATGGCATCAATCCATTAATTTGTTAAATGAGAGGTATAAAGACAACTTATCATTTTTACATAATTATCAAGGATAAATCATCAATAAGTGTTAATGAGATACTAAATTAGATTTATACATGGAAATCCAAAAATATTACTAAAATTCAAAAATACAAAAATTATCTAGGAATCTTTAGATATATGAACCACCCAAGGGATTCTCAAGGATGGTTTATCTCTAAAGGATCCCAAATAAATCAAACATAAGAAAGGATCCAATACTTGCTAGAAATATTAGGAAGTGAAAGAAAAGAACTTTAAATCCATTTTTTTGATTCCTTTCCTGAACAAGGTTCATCATCACAAATAGATCATATAAGAATAATCATATTGAGAACATCTCCTATAAGGAGAATTGAGCTTGAAAATACTCTTTCTAGAATAGTTGAATTTGATCTACAAGCTTTATAATAAGAATATCTAATAGAAGATTCCCCTCCTATGATATGCCATAGGTTGGGCACTTGAGAATAGAATCTATATTGGTTTGATAACCAAAGTTGGGAAGAAAACATAGGAGATGAACATGCACATGTAGAAAATATTGACCGACAACCCCAATAGGATAGAACTTTTTTGTATCCAATAAACCTAGGTCTTGATGATAGAACTTGAAGGTAATTCTATCACCACTTAGGATGAAATAAAAAATATATTTTTAGACAAATATTAGGATTATTATAGAGTCAAAGAATGGAAGAAATACTTTTTCAAGATCAAACAAAATGAAGATGAAACCTTAGAAGATTACCTTGACAAGTTTATATTTACCCATAGAAGGAATGGTTACCAAATCATTAAGGAGGTTGTAAAAATAGTATTTATTAAAGGATTAGATGATGATGCACATGATGCTTTTAACCTAATGGGAAAGGGTAACATTGACAAGTTAACCTTTCATCAAATTTTAGCATTGTGTACTAACTACTCTAGGATAAGACCTAGTTTAAGGAAATCAAGGTTAGGAAAATCAACTAAAGTTGGTAAATTAATAAAGAATTTTATAATTTTAAGACATACATTCTAGTATAATTTACATCTACGTTAGGTGGGCTCAAATCAAAACCTATTGCTACCAATATTGAATAATTATCAATATATTATCCTAGATGCAGACTTAAACATGCAATAAAAGATAATCCTTAAATAAAACAAAGGTATGAAATATTTGTGACCTATATAATGATACAAATAATTGAAAACACCTTCATAATATAATAAAATAAGTGAAACAATCATCACACATAGTTGAGGAAGTAAAATTTATCTAAAGACAAGGAAAAACAATACTCCTAGCCTCAAAATTAGTTTGGTCCAAGATTTCCTCCCAATCCATGGATGGCACCATGGGTTGGAAAAAACACACAAAAATGTGGGTTAAAAAAATAACCAAAAACATGGGGTACTAAATAATGGATGCAAAATATGTGGGAAATGCCTCAAAATCAACCTTGTGTATAATAGTAAAACCAACAACCACATTGGGTAAAATAGTCACCACCTCAATGGATAAATCAATAATATCAACCAAAAAGAAGGTTTCATCAACAATAGGACTTTATTACAACACAACCTAAGACAAAAAAAATTTATTAATAGGTTAATAAATCATATTTACCTACCCAACTAGTGGCAAATCTTAAAAATAGGCAAAATACACTTGTTTATGGAGCTAATCAAGAAAGTAATATTGGAAGTAGTTTAGATAAGTGTAATAATATTCAAATAAGATTAGGGAAGGTAGTAATAGATTCACATATCACCATAAATAAAATTTATAATGATGAAAACACTCTTAAGCCACCTAAATTCCAAGAACTAATTGAAGAAAAGGTAGAAGTCGCAACCACACCAACCATAATTCAAGATCCCCCTACTGTTCCATTCTTTAGAGACTTAAGGAAGAGAAACCTAGGGAAGATTATAAATTGATGCATGAATTAAAATAAATAAAGATATAAATTACACTGTAAATATCCACTAAATATATTATTTACTTAAATCAAATAATTAAGGGATTGTGCATCGAAGCACTAGGAAGAAAGAAGTATCTCAAAATAATTTAGGTAACTAGTAAAATTGACCAATAAGCTTTCCAAAAGTGAAACATTTTACAAGGATGTATCCAAAATTCATATTTTAATACCACACATGTTTCCATTAAATGCCTTAATGAGTGAATACACATAATTAAATTTAATTATTCTCGGTGCTAAATAGATTACAATCCATCCTAGTAAACTATTAACTATCAATAGTTGGTTAACTGACCAACAAGAAAGAAAGGTATTTGATATCTTGGTATAAAACACAAAATATTTTTATTTGTATTATAGTTACATTAAAGTAATACATCCTAGTTTCTATACACATCACATCTACATTCCAAATGTTAGACTAGTCAGCTAACCACAACAAAGAATTAACCTAGCCTTAAAGGAAATTATCAAGGAAATAGAAAAACTCTTAGAGGTTAGTTTTATATATCCTATATCTAATATCCAATAGGTTTAACCTATGGTTATTATGCCTAAAAATAATGGAAAATGGAGAGTTTTTGTAGACTAAAAGTAACTAAATAAAGCCACTTTGAGATATTACTTTCCCTTGCCTTTTATTGATCAAGTTTTGGAAAATTTTCTAATAAAATATTTTTTTTATGGCTTTAGTGGATACAATAAAATCATAATATCCCTTAAAGATCAAGAAAAAAAAAATAACATTTACCTACCCCTGGTGAATATATACTTATACAGTCCTTCCTTTTAGATTATGTATTGTACCTACTATTGTCACTTAGACTTTCACCCTTTGAGGAGATGCCAAGGCTCCCTTGATGTACCACTTGACTACTACTACTACTAAATTTGGGGATGAAAAGAGTGAGGGATAATTGAGAGAAAAATAATATAATGGAATTGATACGCCAGATATGTTGATGAAATCCAACCATATGTATCTCAAACTTGAAATCAAAGGACAACTAAAACACACACTCTCCAATCAATCTCTTCTTGCATCAATGTTACATTGTGGGGTTATATATGAATGAAAAAAGTTAAGAAGACTAGACAAGAGGCCTATGAGGGTAATAATTAAAATAATAACTCACTTAAACCTTGAAATATATTGAAACACATAACATTCCTTACAATAAGAATATGAAAATAGGTGAAGCAAATGA
>JARHVA010010307.1:75000-189420 GCA_037957365.1 Torreya grandis | reverse complement strand
GAGAGAGAGAGAGAGAGAGAGAGAGAGGAGAGAGAGAGAGAGAGAGAGAGAGAGAGAGAGAGAGAGAGAGAGAGAGAGAGAGGTTATAATAATAGATTCTTTTGTTTCACGTATACGAGATAAAGGAAGAGGCAACAAAAAAAACCTTCCTCTTCTTCACCATTTTCCATGCCTACCTCAAGCCTCCAAGATTTCAAAAATCCATCAATATTGTCCTCATCTTTCCAACAAGCTCTCAATATTCTTGCTTCCCTAATTTCCTCCCAACGTTTCCTTCTCCACTTAAACTCTCCCCACCAAATAAACCCCAATAAAAAAAAATTATACTATGGGAATTAAATGAAAGTCTAAATTTCACATCCCAATTACTATTCACCCAACCCAATAACTAGGAGGGTAATTTTCTTACAAGATTCACCTCAATTATTACAAGCCCATATATCCACTTAAATACCTTACAATCCCATGTGGGATTACTTTTCTAAGTCACTGACTTAGTACAAAGTCAAAATGGTATTTTACACACAACCATAAATTATCTTACATTGTACAAATTTACACTCCACAAGGGCATCTACCCACCCTAGTTTAGGGCCTAACTAATAGCTCCTCTAGACTTCGTAGAGAAGCTAAGCATAAGTTGCCAATAAAATTCATTATAAACTTCCTCATGATTTATGTGTATTTAAATATTTATTGGATTAGGATATAAACTTTAAAAATGAGATTATATGAATTATATTTCAAAAAATAAATCTTTCAAAATAAGGGAGGGAATGACATTTGAATTCTTACGCATTTGAAAGATCAACATGTTAGATAAAAACATGTTGACAAAAAAGGCACAAAGGTTCAAACATAGGGGGTATTACATTAACTACCCTATCTCTTATTAGATTAGATGGGTTAATTTATAAAATGGGGGATCCAAGGAAATAATAACCAACCAAACATTTTTTACTCATACCAAAATTTACATACCACATCATATATTTGTTAGAAAGAATTGGTAGAGAAATATTTCCTATAATTTTGATATTAAGTTACGTGTGAGAAATAAGTGTCCTTTAGCTTGGCTAGTAAAATGTGAATGGTAAACATAGCCATGATATCTTTTTAAAAATTCCTAATTCTCATGAGTAGTTTTCAATCATAACACTCTTATATATAAGTTTATCATGCTTGACTAAATCCTACATAGACAATAATAATTAGAATGGACAAGATATTTCAATCTCAAACTACTTAAGCTCATTTGAAAGATATAGATCACATTTGCTACATGTTAATCAATTGATATTATTGTATAATGAACCATGATCTTGGCGTATATCATATAATACTTCCTAGATAAACAAAAATGAATTGACATAAATTATATATACATTAATATATTAGGGACTAATTGGGAGAGAAAATATTTATTAGTTTCTCGCATCCACTTGAGTGCACTTGTAACTTATTAAGTGTAACTAGTATTTTACCACTTCCCATATCTATATTTATAACCTCAATCAATAATGTACTTGAGAGTCTCTCATCACACATCATGAGCTTGGTGAAGACACAATAATTCCTAGACTAATAGAAATGATAAAAGATAGACATCCCATACATATTAATCAATTTATAATGCTCTTACATCTCTTTCATAGAGACTAATTGGGATGGGAAATATATTTCAATCTCAATCCACTTAAGTGCATTTATAAATTATTTAGTATAAGTATACCACTTACCATATCTATATGTAGTTATATAAATAATATAGTTATTCTTAATATTAGACATAACATTTTTTCACATTTTCTTAGATGTATGTCTTTGAGTCATGGACCTAGTGGATTTATATTTTTTGATCAATATTAAATTGTTAATTAATTTAATATGAAACACTATCAATAATTTATACATTTTATGTGATCTCCTTCACTGATAATTTTATTTATATATTAAATCATGTATGAATTACATATTTTTTCATAAATGAAATAAGGGTAACAAAATCTCATTTCATATATTTTGAATTTGTTTTGGATATGACATCATATTTTTTCTAGTGCCTTATTGTCTTTTCCATACTTTCAATTTTTATAGCACTCACATTGTTGATTGAAGCAACATACTTAAAAGGTAATTTAGGGTACTTTAGAACAAGTCCCATCGAACCACTTGAGAATTTTACCTACAAATTAAAATATTTCCCATCTCTTTATGAAGACTATTTGAGAATCACCTTGTTGAGAATCCCATATTTTTAGTTATTATAACAATGATATTATTGATTAGTCTCAAATACATACATCTAATAAACCATTTAAAAATTATGTTTTGAAAAATTTGTGTGTGAGAGAGATAAAAAAAAATTCTAATTAGAATATACACTAAGGAACATCAATAGGGAATGAGCTAGAAAAAATAGAAATATATAAATGTCAAATTAGGAGGAAAAAAAATGCATGATCTACCTCCATAGATTAGATGTTTTATTATTACATTATAAAATGAGGGATCCAAAGGAAAAAATAGAGCAATAGAAACTATGGATATAAATGATAGAGGATGATGGGGCCTCTACCTCCATTAACTAGCATTGTTCCTGCTAGATTAGATGGGTTATTTTATTATGTGATGGAGCTAAAGGATATAACTCAACCCAAAATTTGGACTCATACTAAAATTTACATACTACCTCATATATTCATTAACAAACATTGGTTGAGAAATATATCCAATAACTTGATATCGTGCTATGTGTAATTATTAGTGGTCTTTTGTCTTGACCAAGAAACAACATGAATAGTGAACATAGATCTTATATCCTTATGAACATTCCTAATTCCTATTTCTAGTGTATTTCTAGTGTAGTGTTTTATAATTCCATCAATCATAGCACTCTTATATATAATTTTATCATGTTTGATTGAATACTACACAAAATATACTAATTAGGATGGACAAGATATTTTCATCTTGATCCACTTGATTTCACCTAAAAATTATAGATCAAATATAATCATATTAATATATTTAAAATATAAATTAGAATATTATAGCACATACCATGATCCTGGTGTAGATTACATAATACTTCCTAGGAAAATATAAATGACTAGTAGGAATAATTAAAAGAATGGACCCCTAAAATCTTTTATAAAATACTAGCGAATCCTAGAGTTTAAGCATAATTTCATTATCTACGATTTGGAAAAATTGGCACATAGATGTAAATTGATTGGCTATTCTATTGGTTCCTTAACATAACTTATTTATCTGGGGAATTAAATGTGATATTCAAAAAAAATTATAATCAAATAAAAAATAATGAAATGATTAAAATTAACTAAAACTAGAACTTTCTCTTTCAAAAATGATGCAAATATGAAACTTTGAAATGAAAGTGACCTATAAAACCTTGATCTTCCCCATCCCCCAAACACCCCATGAAATTATTTAAATGTGCTTAGTAGTAATAAATTGTGAGAACTTACATCTATATGAGCCAACCATGTTGGTTGAGGAAGGAAAATTTCTTCTCTCTATAAAATACTTTGCCTTGGATTTGCAAGGGGAGTTTAAGGATAATGTATTTTTAATTTCATTATATCTTTGCATAAACTTATTAGCCTATCACATGGACCTATAAGTGCATACTGATAGTAATCATTAAAAGTGAATATATAAACAATTTATAAGTTAAGCAATGTCATAACATAAAATTATTAGTAACGCACATTAACTTCCATATTTATTAAAACTTGTATAAATTATACAATATTGAATTTACCTTTAGAATCTATTGGATATTAAAAATTACAATTTTTTATGTAAGGATCATAAGGATTCCAATTATTATGTAACGCACAAAGTTAGAGCTTAAAAAGAAGAGAAAACACCACCCACATAATTAGTTATATTTATATTTAGTGGAGTATTTATTTTCATTACAAAATAATTGAGCATTTGACCATGGTACTAGTACGCATATGGATACAAAATTTAGTTATGCTACTATGGCAATTTTTTGGGTCCTAGTTACGTTTTTGGATACGACCATACTATATATATATATATATATATATAATATATATATATATATATATATATATATATATTAACAATATAGCTAAATAGACAAAGTTAACCATATAATATGCATAGATTAAAAAAAATAAGTTAAATAACCATAAAACAGACAAAATTCAATGCCAAATGTCATGATATTTAGTGGTCAAGCTTAGATTAGTCTTAGAACAAGTACATAGTGAAAATTTTGTAATGTATAGATAAAATTCAAGATAAATCAATATTTTAAAGTAGTTTCATTGTAGAAAGGTCACATATACCCATACAATTAATGTCAACATTTTATTAAACATTTAAAAATAATAGTAAATAGTTTATTTATATTTTTACATAATCTATAAGAGATAACTTAACCCTAATATCCTAACCATATTTGTATGATGGAAGGGAATGGATAACTCAATATTCTATTATACATTCATTCACACTTAGAGAGAACATTCATGAAGTGAAAACCTTATAAATCACTATAGAAAATGATAAGTAAATATACCCTATGACTACCATGATGAAGATTGGAATATGACCATAAAAGAAAGAAAAGATGGAAACCATTTAAATAGGCATCATTTGAGAATAAGATGGTCCATACTTAGAGAGAGAGAGAAATTATGAACCTGATATACTTTCCCACAAAAGATTAAACAAGTCCAAAACCTTTAATAACTAGTAGCAAACACTCAAATTTGAAATAAATAGGCACACAATGTTAAATTTTGGAGTGTGCATGAACATAAATGTTGGTAGTCTAATGTTCACCTAAATACTAATCCTTTTGTGCATATAAACACTTAAAAATTCTAATTTATGTGTTGGAACATTACATAAGTCTCTTTTCATGTTCACCTAAGGCATAGAGAGGGAAAATATGAAGGTTTGGGGTTAGTTACAAATGGTGCCATTCACATAGTCATGCACACACCTCTCACATGAGGGGTTACTTGGAGCCTTCTTCTACACTATATTAACAATGCAAGGAAAAAATACACATTCAAAAAATAAAATCCCATTAAGGATATTTTGTTTAAATATTCATTCATTCAATAAACATATCAATTATAAGTACAAGGACACATATAACAACCATGGATAATAAAATAATAATAATTAACCTTAACCATACTCATTACTTAAAATTTTATGAATACAAAGCTTGCATTAGTTCACAAAGACATTTAAAATTTTCATAAGTTATTTGAAACATTCATGTATCACTCTAAGACTTCTAGAAACATTTTGGTAGCATTGTTCTATCTAGTTGATCTTTCCTTTTTCTTCCTCTAGTTCATTCCTTTTATAGGCATATAAATATCCTTTCATGTCATCTAGCAATTCAAATGTAGTTAATGTTAACTAACCTCTTGATAGTTAACATGATTCTCTGATCAAATTTAGCTATCTCACCCTTTTCTATCAATTCCTGACTGCCTATCAAAATCAAGCCATCAATCATAACTTTTGTCACTTTTCATCTATGATTTGTGTTATGGTTCCTAGACACATGTGGTATTTATTTATTTAGATCCTATAATTTTGTCTTATGTATATTTGGAATCAATATTTTTATATAGCACTTTATTTTTTGTCAATATCTAATGGGCACATGTGCATGGATGGTTAGGTCTATGTGTGCCATTGTTTACTCCTCTTGGTCACTAGCACTAGTATTTATCTTCAACTTTCATGCACCCATACTCCTGGTCTTGGGTTTACTTTGTTAAATTTAGGGGTCAAAAATAAATGTGCCATATTATGGGGGGTACATGGGAATACATTAATGAGTTATATTTTGTATATCTTATATTTAACTGCTACTAGGTTTAATTATCCTTTATATATGTTTCAAAATCTAGGAAATGTTATCAAAGATTTTAGTTTTTGTATAAGGAATGCAATTTGATTTGTTTTTACTATGCATCTAAAGGTGACTAAGTATTCTATTTAAGATTCTACTAAATCATGCAAGTGATAACTTTATTTTGGTGAAGAATCTTTTTGACCATGCAGTGTTGTCGAGGTTTCATACTACCACTCTACTAAAAAGTATCTCTATAAATGAAAAATAATCATTATCTTAAAAAGTACCACCTTATCAACTAATAAAATAATAATAGGAACTTTCATGAAGTATTCAAAGTCCACATCATCATTTGACAAGTATGTCCTTAAAATCATAATCAAGGTCATTTGACATCTCATAAGAGGGACATCTGTAATGATTATTAATTTTCAAAGTTCCCTTACATTTTTCAAATCATCAACATTGAGTTAATAAGAATCAAATATTTTAAGATAATTGTAAAAAAACTAATTAATTAGCATTTCCATCCTTACTATCTTTAATTCTAAAGTTTTTGATTTTTTATCAGCTATATATTTCCATAGGTGATAAATAATGACAATCTTTCACACATTAATTCAAAAAATGGTAACTATTGTTCCCTTAAAGTTGTTTAATGATATTTAATTTCTCATAGTTCTATAGCCATAGGTAAATATGGCTAGCCAAAATAAATTATGCCATAGGGGATTAAAAAAAAATTAAAACATTGAGTTCCACCTTTGATCAAAACATGACTAGCCAATTTCAAATGAAGTCAACCCCAACTTGATTTTTTATAAGTTTTTGAAAAATATAAATTCAAAAAAATTCACCCTAGGGAGCGATTTTGTTGAAAAGCCCTAAAATTTTAATAACTATATCAATTCATGTCACAAAAAACTAAAAATTGAAAACTAAATTTTACCTTCCTTGCGTGATTCCCCATATTTTCTAAAAAAATCATCAAAAAGCTAACAATCATTTGAAATATGTGTGAATCCTTAAAATGATATTTTTTCAAAAGTTGAATCTTCATAAATCTTATATTATTTTTATGGATGATCATTCACATTCTCCAAATTGTATTTTATATCTAACTTAAAATAATAACAATCAATCCACTCCAAAAATAAGCATACAATAAAATAGAGAATCCCCATAGGGAAAACTAAATAGAATATGTCAATAAGATCCATAAGGAAACACTAAATAAAATATTATAACTCACAAGATTGATAAAAAAAATTAGATTGAAAAGTGCACTTTTATTAATATAAAAGGAAATAATACATCGCTAATCACACAAAAAATATGGGTGGAAAAACCACACCCAAAAATAACCAAACCAAGCTAAAGAAGCCTCAAGAAGAGCATAGTCCATAAAATACCACCACATGGTCAAAAAAACCATATTTAAACTAACTCAAGTGCACATCAATAAAAATAGAGAAAGATAAAAGCACAAATAACAAGGATTTAATTAAGTAACAAAAAAAAACATGGTGGTAAGTAAAGGTAGAGGAGAAAAGGGATCCTCAAGCTTCACCCATAACCATTAGTATTTTGGTTAATTTTAGTATTATTATGTTACTTAGAATCCTATTTGGAAGGGAAAATGTCCAATACCAACTATAAGAACTTATCCTACAGAGGGGGACTCTAACCCCCCACCACCACTATCTATGTTTCCCTTATCAAATCCTTATAGAGGAGATGGCTAATGAGAGTGAGGAGAGGCACTCCTATAGCTTTGAGACCACTAGTTGTGAGATCAATGAGATTATCCACCACACCCCCCTAGCCCATGAACCTAGGGGGAATGGTGGGGAGGGGGATTAGGAGGCTCATAACTAACCTCATAAGTAGCATTCTCTTAATGGTCTATGAGGATCTACAGTCAATAGAGGTCAAGCCAAACCTTATCTATTTGAATCTAAATCTAAAGGGTAACATTATCAATCATAACAACTTTATTAGTTACAAAAAATATTTTTTCAATAACTTCATTATTATAACATGCTTTATTTCTAGATTTTAAAATTTGAAAAAGAATATTAGTATAAAAAATATGCCATAATTTATTATATCTTATAGGAAGTAGGGAGGATTCCCCTAGGATATCCATCATCCAAGTGAACATTTTAGGATTGAAGGGTTTGAAAAGGGTATGAATCCATCTCTAGATAGACTGGGCATGAGGGCAAAACCAAAATATATGCTTAATGTTTTTGGATGGTGATAGGCTAGGTAAGTTGGATTCAAAACCCCCAAATTTGTTGAGCTGGTCCCCCATAAGAATACCTTTTTAAATAATACACTAAAATAAAGTGGTTTTTTTAGGATAAATACAATCTATCCGAATATTATCAAACCTTCAAGTCCAAACATGATGGATATATTTAAGGGACTAATGAATATTGATAGATTCAATATGAATATGTTAAGGGGATAAAACATTATAACCCATCCTATGGAAATGATGAGATAATGACATAACTTTTGGCTAGGACTAGTCCTTCCACCATGACATAAGAGAGGAAACTCCAATTTTGTGTAAGTAATCTTTAGGTATGGAACTTTATAATTCAAAAATGGATTCTACATCTTATTTATTTAGATTAAACTTAGGCATTAACATATTCCAAGATAGCTAATAATAAGTGAACTTATAGAAGAGGTCTCCAATTGTGCAAATACCTTTTTAAAATAGTCTCAAGCTTTTGACTTAAAGGACCATATCAAAAAAGACATTATGGAAATTCAACATGGGAGACCACCATTAGTATTGGGAATTAAGTGAATAACCATTTCTAAATCCTGACCCCACCCAAATAAAGTGAGGTTTGAGTCTTTCCTAGACCTTCAAGATGTTTTGCATGAAAAAAGTATCCACTATGTTAATTGGCATAAGAGTGATGAGAATGATGTGCAAACCAATCCATTTTAAGGATTTTCTATGAACTGGGCAACCTTGAGAGATGTAGTACTCAATAAAATCTTTCAGACCTTAGCCCCTTCCAAGCTTTTGATGATCCATTTAACACCAAGAGAAAGCCCTTAAAGCTTGATATCAATGAGCCCAAGCACACCAGCTTCTTGAGGGAGACAAAAAATAGCCCAATAGACTCAATGAAAACTATGGTGACCTTATGAATTTTCCCAAATAAAGTCTCTTAGGAGATTTTCCATTGGAAGGAGCCCAAAAAGATGAGTATTAAAAATGAGTAGAAATGAGCACCTTAGAATAAATATGTGACTTCCTAGTGAGAGTCAATGGTTTAATGATGCATAAGGATATTTTTTCTAAAATATTTGAACCACATAGGACCAAAACTCTATAGGTGAGGCTCTAAAAGAAAATGTAATTCCTAATAATTTAAACTAGACCTTGGGAAGGATCCATTGCAAATTATATACCTCCAACCAAGGAATTTTGGGTGAAAGGGACTAGTGATAACATTGAGTATTCTACCATTGAATGGAAGACCTAGAGGCAAGGTAGAAAATGTCAAGACATTCCATAGCATACTTAATAGAGTCTTGATCTATCTAAAGAGTGAGGAAGGAGTCATCAACAAAGTTTCCATTAATAAATTTGTGGTCTAAGTCAGGGAGAGAAATACCCTTCACCAAACCCCTAAAAGCATGTCTATCCAAAATATAGTTGAAGCTCTTAGTAACTATAACATAAGGCATAAGGGGCACCCTATCTGATATATCTATGGAGCTTAAAGTATTAGTATTGAGATCTATTTATAGTAATACAAGATGCAACATCCTATAAAAAAATATTAATAGTGTGAACAAACTTGGGATCAAACCCAAAATCCTAAAGCATATCTATGATAAAAGGTCATTCAATCTTATCATAAGATTTCTAAAAATCAATCTTGATGAATAACACCATTTGATTAGATATCTTGGCATATTACATACCTTCCTAGATAATAATAACATTATCCAAAATTTTGTGAATTAAACATTATTTGTTCACTTCTCACAATTAAGGGGAAAAAATGTTTGATTTTGAGAGCTAAAGATTTAGTTTTGACTTTTTAAGATACATTAAGCAAGGTGATGTGCGTTTAGTTTTTAATTACCTTAGGGCCACCAAACTTTGGAGTGAATTTGATGTTACCTTGATTAATGATATGTCTCAAAGAGTTAGAAAAATATCTTTAGAGTATAATTTATGAAGATCATGTCTAATCATATCCCAAAGGGTTTGATAGAATTCACATGGAAACCCATCAACTCTTGGGGCCATGTTAGAGGCTATTTAAATGATGGTTTCCTTAAGTTTATTGAGTTTGAGGGGCTATCATAGGAAATTATAGGGAACCACTTCAATACATTGAGAGAGAACAACTTCATAAGTAGGGGAAGAGGGATGCACAATAAACACTCCATGATAGTGATGCATAAAATCTTGTAATATGTCAGGTAATTTGGTAAACATATTTGAAGTGAATATAATGGATTTAATTTTATCTATAATTAATCTTAAATGAAGGAGAGATAAAAATATCTGGTAACTTTGTATCCAACTTTCAAACAATTCATCTCTACTCTAAACTGTGTTCCTTTAGCCTTGTAAGCCTTGACTGACTAAAGATTATGTCTCCATATGGCAACCTAAGTTTTTAAATGAGGGATTAAAGGTGTGATTTTTAATTCTTGTGAAATAATATGGCATTAATATTTTTTATCATTATGAATATGCTACCTAAATAGATCCATTAGTTTGCCATAAATATCAAGAAAAGAGGTGGTGTGGGCTATTGCATCAACCCACCACTCAATCTAACCAGTGTCCCCTATGGGTGTGGGAATGAGGTTCCAAATTATAATGATATGATGAATATTACACTCATGTTTGAGATGGGTAGTATTAAGGTAAAACTAATATTTATGGGATTTAACTTGGGGGGTAGTCCACTCAATGCTGAAGTAAATAGGGTGATGGTTGGATAAGAAAATGTCTAGGATCACAAAAACATGTTGATCATGAACATGAGTCAAGATAAAAAGTATTGTTTTGGTGTCATGTTATGGTCAATATGATTAATAAATTGATGTTCTCCTTGAAAAAAATTAGAGCATGTGAACCAAGAAGAATTTTATTCTCTCTTCTTGTGATGGTTGGGATAAAAAACCCCAAGTTTATTTTGCATGTAAAACTATTCCTCCCACTATCCTACACACCATATCATGGGGAAGCATAATTATTTGTATTAAATATAATCACTCATGTTTAATTCATAATAAATAATCTAATTCATAACTAGAAGAGATTTTACTAACCACCTCTAAAGCAAAGTGTGTTCCACAACATCATTATAGTTGTACAAGTTGACCAAACTAATTATGTGATTACCAAATTTTAAGAGTGTCCATACCAGCCAATGGGTGGCATAAGAAACACAATAAATAATATTTTTAGATAGCTTAGGTGTATAAATAGTGACACCCCCCATAACCAAATTCATGATAGGTGGCTTGAAAAATGGCCTCATGCCATATAGTGTGAGTAGAAGAATGAAGTATAAAATCAAAAATTTTGACTTCTTACATGCATAAAACTTTCATTTTGGAAAAAATATGACAACTTTTATTGACCATATACATACATGTCAATTTAGTGAACCCTATAACATTATAAGAATAAACTTTCATTGGGAATATTTAAGGTTCATATCATTTCCCTCTATAAGACCTAAGATGATTGAAAACTGATTGAAAGCTGAGGTAGGAAGGGCATAGTCTCCAAGTTTTAAAGGTTTCCTTTTGTTTATAATATAGTACTCATCTATAGAGGGTAAGGTACTATGTAAATTTTGAAGAGTATCCTTATAGTTGAGGGTTAGAAGACCAAAATTTGAATCTAAATCATTCACCCCTGAAGGGGGATGTGAGGATGGATCCATAGGAGAAAGAGATGGGGAATACATAAAATGGGTGGCTAATTGAGGATAATGGGGTATAGGAGGTGATGGTTTAACCTTCATGAGTGTAGGCACTTTACCAATAGAGACTAAATATCTTCACCATTATGGGATAGTACATAACTAGTTAGGGTTTAGTATTTCCATGGATTGCAATATTATTCCAATTAGATACTATTATCCACCCATAAAAATTTTGGTGTTTTGAATTAGGCTAACTTTTATCTTTAGGGACAGAAGGAGTGGGAACCATTATAGGTCATTCTCTAATCATATGGTCTAAATCCTAGCACTGGAAATAAGTGTTTGGGAGGTTGATATAAATTACATGTTATGTGAATTAATTATTACCTACTTGAATCTCAATGGAATCTTAGAGGTCTTTGGTAAGGTCTATTTCCACACAAACCCTTCTTTTAGGACATGTTGCATAGAACCTTTTTTGCTCATGGCAGATAAAGTGACCTACATGCTTGATAAGCTGGTCAATAAAATTCCATTGAGGAAGAGGTAAGTCTAGAAATTCTACCCATATTGAGATTTTAGGTTTAGCTTATTTTTATACTTGAAAGTCTTATGTATAATATGATAAAATAACCAAAGTGTTGTGAATAAATTAGGGGCCATAATTAACAATAGTTCTCCAATGTTAAGGGTTTATGAAATGAAATAAGAAAAAACCCTTAGTGAGGTTTTTAACTCATTTTAGTTTCACCCCATGGCCTTGCAAATGGTTTTGAAATAATTTATTTAACATTCTCTTCAAAGGAACTTGACCCTAAAAATAAGTAAGCAAGGTAAACTTTTCAAAATAATTATAGGATTTATGAAACTCTGGTAAAACTAGAACCATATATAGTAAAGGAGTATCACGTTCAGAGTCTATACCTCATGGTATACCTTAAAAAAAAATTCCAAGCTTATTTCAACACCATTTATTATTAGGATCCCATAAAAAAACTATGTATCAAATGGTGCAGAAATGGTGGCAGTAACCATTTGATAACGGGAAGCCAACATCACCCAAAGGGCAAAAGGATAACATAACTCAACATAATAAATACATAATCAAAATAGAATTAATCCCAACTAGATTAAAGATATATTAATAATGTGATAGATAGGGAAACCCTAAAATCCCATAGACATATATTGCTTTGTATGGCTCTTTCTAGTCCACTCTTCAGAATAACATCCAATGTGTAGACAAGGTTAACTTGTTATATGTTTCATTATTTGATTGATAAATTTTGATTTACAAAGTATTTATAAATTAGAATATAGAGTGTTTACTACATAAATTATTCAATTATAATATTAAATAATAAATATTACTAACCATATAAAAATTTAAATTATGACTAAGCAAATGTAAAAATAGTATCGAATACTGCTAAAAATATTAAATGAATCATTTTAAATGATGCCATGACAAATCACAACCATGTGGCCTGATAATTCCCTTGCTATTAGTTCTCTCATGTGAAATAACATATTGATATAAATGTTTTTAGGTGAATTAAATATTGATATAAAAATTGCAAGGATACATTGCCCTAACCCTAAAAGGAAAATGTTTAAAACTATAAGACAATTTATGTTGCACCTAAAATAAGTTCAAAATCAATTAAAGATAAAAAATAAATAAAAATATCAATAAATGTACAATATTCAAGAGAATTTAGTAATAATGAGCACAATATAGTAAGTAGGGGCAATAAAAATTTATTCAATATTATAAACAATATTACTAGGTTTTGTACGTTTATACCATTTATTATTTTATCTAGGTAGAGATATTAGTAATAAACAAGGGAAAAAAATATGCATCATTTAATTTTTTAGTTAATAACAGAAGCCAAATTAAAATCCAAACCCATTATTAAAGGAAAAATAAGTACTATCTTACATGCACAAATAGAATACTATAATTAATAACATCTTCCACCCTGAGAGAAGAATCTTGGAAGCCCTTTTACCATTTTTCCATAAATTTGCGTCTTGGATATTTGACTACCACATTGATATCCATTGGATTTTGGGAATATTGTTTTAATATATACAAAACACATAGGTGATGACTTGTTGGTACCTACAAAAATAATTGACAATGTCAGTAATTAGTTTTGACCATGAGATCAAATTTAGTAGTATGATTGCCTAATCATGTAAATGAACTATAAAAACTTCTCAAGTGTAAATGGATTTATACATACCACTTTCAATAGAAATACCAAATTTTTATGTGTTAATACTATTATAACAAGGTATTCATGAACCTTGGGAAAACTCTGTAGATAATACTTCTTTAAGAGAAAGAGGATCATACCCAATAACAAATCCAAATCTCACTACCCGTGAAAATAACCTCTACTCATCAAAGACTAGATGACTCATAGAGGATTTTTTTAGGTAATTACACACACACAGTTAATATTATATGTTCAACAAAAACACAACTGAGTATACATATATGTCTAGGTTTAAAAATAAGAACTCAACTTTATGTATATATTAAAGTCTAGGTATTTAAAATAAGGATTAAGAACCTTCAGACCTATGCTCAAAACTTTCATATTTCCTTACAATTTATTTAAGGGATTTATTACTTACATGGTCCCATATAAGAAGAAGATAAAATAATAGATGTACAGACCTTATAATGCCCTCAAAATTTACATATATGCTTAGATTTGTTGCCTTCTCTAAAATTCTCACCACTCATTTGCTTCATCTTTTCACTTTCCATTTTATCTCATTTAATTTTATATAACTATTTCTCAATAGTAAGATATAGATGAAAAAAATTGTAAATTAAAATAAGAGTTTGAATGAATAATATAATTTGTGAAATATCCTCAAACTCAAACCAAACTTTTACTAATATTATGTTTCAAACTCTTAAACCTTACATGCAAAGCATGGAATTTTGTGTCAATATTTTGGTAGGTATTCATGCTATATTTTATCATGTTCCTCCCAAATAATAATTTTCATAAAATAAGATAACTCAAATTTGGTTGGATGCCCAAACCCTAACCCGAGTTGGGTTTAAACTTAACAAAAGGTTCTTAAAAAGGGTAAATTCCTAGGAAATCCAAACCATATTAAATGCTAAGGAAATTTTAATTAAATTATTGATGGATTGAGATAATGATCCAAAGATAATAGTATTCTTTATTATATTTCTCACCTATGACATCCTAAAGTGGTTTAAAACACTTTGATACAATATTATAATTTTTGAAAACAAAGTTGTTATATAATATATATCAACATTATAACATAACATTGTTTATAATATAACTCAACAACATATCAATTCCTTAAAAAATGAGATGTGTGTGTGGGTGTGTACATGCACACACATGCACATACCACTATAATTGGAGATTCTAAATAACTAATAGGGAAATTAGAAGCATAAATAATTAGAACCATGTATAATTGGAGATTCTAAGTAATTATGATGAAAATATGTGCCAAAATAGTTTATAGGGCAATTAGAAGAATAAATATAGAAAATTTCATTAAATTTGGGATATGTTAACCAATGTATGTTTTCACACAATTAGACATTTTCAAAAGGGAAAAAAACTAATTATAGCCAAATGGTTATAAATAGCCACTAGAATTACCCCTAATTGACTAGATAAACATTATGATCCAAAAGATGGACTTATTGTACTAGCTATACTTGTTAAATGTTTCCACCATGCCAAATTTATGTAAATGATGCTTTTAAGACACTATTATAATACTCTTCTCATTATAACATTAGTTTAGATAATTTGTAATGGTATAGTCATTATGGGGATGATCTATAAAATTTTAGAGTAATGAAGTTAATAATATTTCAGCTCTTAAATTAGAGGGGTTTGTCATAGATAGTAGAAAAAATGATATATTCAATTGGTGATTACACAACTACCCCTATGATTGAATAATCACCAATGTTTATAGGTGGCATTTGTGTAATTGTTAGTTTGCATAGATTGATAGTTTTTCCAATCTATAAAACACTAGTAGGGTAATTGTTGTAAACATTTCCTCTATTTAGTAGTGGTTTGGCGAAGCTTCTTGATGGATTCCAAAATAAGAGGGCATAAATATAGACCTTGTGTAAGACATAAGGCATCATAGAAGTTAGTGAGGAGTTTTGAAGTTGGATTTACATTGCAATTTTATAATTTGAGTCATTGTTGATATTATATTATTGTTTCCTTATGGTTAATGGTTATTAACAGTGTTGAATTATTTTGTGAAGTGATGTGATAGTGAAAATAAACTAGGTACAAGTTTGGATAGTGTATTAATTGGTAGATTCATCCATAAAAGTCTAGAAGTGGTAGTAAATTTTATATTTGATAATTTTATATTGGAAAGGGGATTGTTATTTCCTCATCCACTAGAGTTTTTCCCACACTAGGTTTATCTAGGTTAATACTTGTGTTGATCTTGTGATTTGGTGTTTTTATCTTACTTCTATTTATGCTCATAATTTTGTAAATTTCAATTCAAGCACACTACATCTATGTTTTATCAAGAAAAATAGTCAAGGATGAGTGTCATAAATATCTTCATTTGTATCAACTCAACTTGGTTTATGTCATTTCAAACTAGGGTAGATACCCAATGGCATTCAATAGTAAGGTGTCAAAAATTTTAACTAACAATTGTGTATTTAGGGGGGGAGTTATGTATCATTTATATCTATAGATATATTTTAATCTATTGAATTGAAATATATCTAATTAATTAGAAATGAAACACTCTATGCATAATTGAAATGTTGATGAGAAAATTAATCACACATACTAATAAAGGAAAACACTTAATCTATTTGATTAATTGAAATGGTGCTTAAAATAAAATACTTAGAAAAGAAATGTTGGAATTTAAAATATAGAAAGTGTCTTAAAATAGAAACCCAACATTAGTGCATAAATACCTATAGGTTACATCAAATCATACTTTTAATATAAAGATGTATAAGATTAAATAATATTAATACACAACATAAAATACCATAATAGAATTCTAGTTCCTTGGTTGAGTGGGCCATTACTCTCCCTTAGAATAGGATGTAAATTAAAATTACTATTTAAGGAACATCAAATATTCATTAAGTTAATAAAATGATTACAATCTGAAAAATACTTCTACAACTCTACTTAACTTTAATGTCTTTTCCCTTATTACTGAATGACTAACTCCTCATCAACCAAGATATGTTGGTTATATTTCCCTATCCATTTATAACAACTAACTAGAATAGTTAATCCATAATAAGATGGCTAACTACATCTAATTTATTTCAAAATAGAAAATAAATTACAAATGCATTCCATATTTTAAGATGAAATGGTGGAAGAGATGCGTAGGTTTGAATGTAGATCTATTTAACTATTAATAGTTTTAATAGCTATAGTTGTAGTCATGTATGATCTGATAAACAAATTTCATAATTTTCATAGTGATGCCTTTAAAAAAATATTACCATAAATACAATGTATATAATCAAGAATACTATATTTATCAAGTTTCCTTATGAATCTAGAATTGACTTGAGATGGTTTATAAGGTTTTTGATTAAGCATGCATTATGTATTCATCAATAGACCAATGTAAAAATGTCCTTCAATGAGCTTTATGTCTAGCTTGAGTAAATTTAGAACTAGACTGACATACTCTAGATCCAGAGTAGAAAACTCTAGAACTAGATTAGTGGAGCGTAGAGATAGACTAACAAACTTTAGATCTAAACATGTAGACTCTAAATACCAAATAGTAGACTCCAGAGCTAGATTGGAAGAATCCAAAGCTAGACTGATAGACTCTGGAGATGGTCTTAAATATTCCACAGCATTCTTCAATGGTTTACTTGTTCCCCAAAATCATAGTATTCTATCATAGTCTATTTATACAACCTGTACATAAGAAATTTATGGTTTTTCCACACAAAGGGTTAGAACATAATTGTCAAACAATCAACATTGACTCACACATATTAACAAGGTAAACATATTCATTTTATTCTTTAGATTAAAAATAAGCTATAAAATGCACATTCAAATCCATTAAAAGGGAGATTAATATGGGATAGATAAGGTCATTACTTGGATATAATGAGTCATTCTATGGACTCATCATTACCCCAAACATTAACTATTTAAAGTCCTCTTATAAGATATTACCTTCTTTATCATGATCAAACGCTTTCATTTCCAAATTGTAACTAAGATCATAAATATCATAGTGTGTCCCAATTATTCTCAAGTGGGTTGACAAAACCTTTGTGGATCCACACTAGTGCTCACCAATTTTAAAATTACTCAACATAATGATGTGATACATAATTTGATGGAGACATAGGGCTAAGGGTGAGTAGAGGTCTGGATCTCATACCTATCCACTCCTAACCATACACCTAATGAAATTATTTATTTATCTCAATAACAACCTTAGTTCTTCTAAAACTCTATCTAAGATTGGTAGGTGAAATCATCTCTCTCTATTTCAATGGGATATTTAAGGTATCCCATATTTTTATCATAGATAATCAACACTTCATTAAAATGGTGCTACACAAATTCTTCAAAATCTATGTTATTTTTGTATAGAACTCATGATAGTGTTCCTTGAATATTAGCTGATATATATAGTTTTTGAATGGTACAATTTTATCCTTTGTATTAGGAAATTTAAATCTCATAGAAAGGCCCACAATTTTTTCTTTCTCAAAATATTCATCAATTTTATGTTATATGTAAATTGGTTTTATAGATTATAAGTCTAATCTCTAAGTTGAGATTCTCCTAAAAATATATTGATAAAAAATAAGACATATGATGTAAGATAAATACACATAAATAGAATTCATACAACAAATATGCTAATCTGGGGTGCTAGTATGATAAGCTTCCATGAATTAGTTTTCATCCTTCAAGTCATGAATTAGTCCATAGGAAATCCTCAGTAATTTAAATATAAGGAACTATTCATGGATGAAAATACTATAGGCTAAGGTATGTCTCATGTTAGATAAATGTTTCTACCCTAGCTCATAAACTATTTGGAGGGTAGACTCTACTTTTTATTTATGTTTTATTTTTTCTTCATGATCTATCCTTAATTTATTGTTTTCTATCTTGAGCCTTTTTAAATCTTGATAAGTTGTATTCCATGTGGTTTTCATGTTATGATAAGACAACTATGTCTAAATTGTTTGGTCTTCTTGTGTTTTTGGCCTATCCACTTTTTCTTTCAAGAACACAATCTAATTATCTTTATTCAAAGACTAAATCTTAGTTTATTTTTATTCTTTTTTTAAATAAGAGATAGTGTCTTGAAGCCTTACCTTGTATATTCATTCTGAGGAAGGCAATATCTTCCTCTTTTTTTCTTATAATAGCTTTAGCATTGGATAGGTTTAGAGCTTACTATACTTTTTCCCCTTCATCATGGCTGGAGGAGTGAGTTTCCTCTTTGTCTATGATTGGGGATTTTTCTTTATCATTTTTTTGAGATGAAGAAGATGGAGGGATTTCCTTTGTAACTTCCCAAATGCTCTTTCCATGGTTTCTATATATTCAAAATTAAATGAGGGTTCATCTCTTATTTACTCTTCTATAAATCTTTCTTGAATCCATGGAGTCTCAATAAGATGTCCTTTATTTATACTACCAAGGGTCTCTGCAACATCCCTCTCTTGATCATCCTCCTTATACAATATAAGTCTTCTTCTTCTTATCTTTGGTAGAGGCATTGACCTATAATTCTCCCTTATATTATTTCTTAATGAGCTTATCCTTAGGATCCTATATGGTGATAGCCCTTAGGCTACTCTCTTTTCATAAAAAATCTCCAAGATAAGAGTTTGAATAGTTGTTAGTTCTAGGATCTCTTTTATTCTAGGTTTAGGTACCCCTATTTTTAAATTATTTTCCTTCCTTACCTTTGGAGATGGATCTTCACTAGAAGTTACTTTTTTTAAACTAAATCTTGGTGTAAGGGAGGAATAAAGAGGTATTTTTTTATTTAGATTTCATTTTTAGCTTATTTTATTGAAATGCCTCCCAAACAACTTATTCATTTTATGTCTTCATGAAAGGATACTTCAAAATGAGCTGAATAATCCCATGATGTTGGATAGAATAAATCTCTTGAACATATTTTTCTACCATGACTTGAATGACTACATGTAGAAATTTAGAAAAATTCACCCTCCATTTTGGCTTATGAAGTCCTTTTCTGAGGTGAGTAAGGATTTTCATTGGATCACAACTGAGAGAAATATATTTCCCATCATAAATAAAATATTTTATCACCTAAAAGATGATAGTACTCCAGGGCTCTAACATACTATATCTTAATTCCCTTAGAAAATATCTTAGGGATGATAATTATCTCAGGAATAAGTTCTCCTTATTCATGAAATATTTGGATCAAATCCTTAAATGTGGACCTACCTAAAATCCTAATTCCTTCACTTGAACTACCTAAAATTTCACTTACATCTTGGTTTCTCAGTAAAAATTTTACTCCTCTCACCTTGGTTTGATCACTCTTGAGATTGATGATGAATTATTTGACAAGTTGTTCATCATGTCCTTAGAATTTATTCAAAAAATCTAGCCATCTTGTTTCTTCAAATATGTTGGCCACTTCCTCATCGTCAAGCAACAAATGCAGATATTTTTATTCGTATTTATTATTTTTTCTAATCTTATTTGGATCTTTGTTTATAGAGGTTTGTGGTGCTCGAATAAGATTATGAAGAGCTCTTTGTAAATGTGGATTTAGGTTTTAGGAATAATAAGAGGTCTCTTATTATGAACATAGATTTAAAATAAGCATAGAATGCTCAAAGTGTTGGAGGTACAATCCCTAGTGGGGTAAATCAGTGATGAAAGATATTTCAAAACTCAATTTTAATCCTTTCAAAATCCTAATCAGTGATCATAAGCATTCATAAAGCATAAATATTTTCATAACAATGAATAAGAAATTTGATGCAAGATCACACACATAACACAATATATACGTGGGAAACCCTCTTGGGGAATAAAACCCACTCTCAATCTTCTAAACACATAGACTGCTTGTCCTATAAGATGATTGTAAACATGAAACCTTTTAGTGAAACACCCACTTCATAAGAAGCACCCACCCCTAAATATGAATAAGAACCCACCTATTTTATATGTTGAGCACCTACACAACACCTTATGAAATTAACAACTCCATAATTATGATTGCATTTAAATCTGATTGGAGAAACAAAGTAAAATGCCTCTATTTCAACTCAACATGCACATTCAAACTTGATCATGCAATTAATTCACCCAAAAACCCATTTTGGATCACTCTAGACTTCTTCTCTCATTATCAATATGATCAATACTTTATTCCATCTAATGAACACACTCTCTTTGATCTCTTTCCTTCATCTCTATCTTTTGCTCTCTCAAACCATTCACATTTAAGTATATAAACCATTTCCTTGGTCTACACTCTTTATAAATTCCTCATTAATATCAACTTATATTTTGGCCATAACCCTTAAGACATATAATATACTAACACATATCTCAATACCATCCTTATAGGTCAGCCATAGCATCCATGAGTCACACTTAAGAAGCTACACCTTTCAATTAGGCCTTAATAGCCCTTATAGGTCTCATGGAGACCTATTACTATTTTAGCACTTCAACGAGAAAAAAAATAACACAAGATAAATTTTAAATACATGGGTCCACTCCATATGACCTCTAAGATATCTTCAGGTGATCACTCCCACCAAAACACTCTTCTGCTAAAGCACAATTTACTCAAACAATATTTTGTACATAGTAAACAAAATGAATGAAAAAATAGTCAACTTTAAAGCTTCAGACCTTATAAAAAGATTATTTGTATGTGCCTTTAATTCATTTTCAAATTTCCTTTTTACTCCATCATGAAATTCATCTTGGATTAAAAAATATAGCTCAAATACTAAGCACTATTTTTCCCTCATAAATTTGAATATTTAAATTCCAACGGTCACTGTGAAAATGTTAAAAATTGGACATTTTGACTTCATCTCATTCTCCTTGAAAATTTTGAATAAATACACACCATTTATCCCCTCAAGAGTATCCTGGTATTTATCTTACGATGATCACCATTGATCATTGATCTCCACTACTGAAATCATACCACTTGGTAGCTCTACATGCCTTCCATGTACATTGACTATTTAACTCAATGCACTCTGTCAATTTTCATTTGTATGAGCACTCATGTGTTGTTGATATTCTATAAAATTAATGAGATTTAGACACTTGTCATTAGTATGTGCCTTCGAATCATCCTTTGATATTACTTCACGTATGTTATTGATCTTTTTCTGATAAGATCACATGCTCTGTTGGATCCCTATCCGGTCAGATAAATTGCTCATCATTAGATATTTAATCTAAATCAATGCTCATCATAGATCTTCAATATTATAAATTTGGCTAAGTATGAGAAATTAGTAATTTTTGTCTAAGAATCCAACTTTTCACCTTAATAACTTTTGATATGCTTCATGTCTAGACATGAAATTATAACCACATGATATACTCACATAGGGGAATCCATGTATCAAATTTCTCTTGAAACCTTTACACAAGTGAAATATAACATCATGAATCTACTTACTTAGATTTATCTATCAAGAAGACTACTTGAACTTAGACCTTCATATGACTATTCTAATGAATTCCATTCTCTTCCATAAGCACTCTAAGTACTTGTGACACCACATAGGGTCTCTAAAAATGTCCATACCATCAATATCATCTATTAGTTGCTTCACTAATTCAAACACTCTCCAGAACATCAATCTGATCACTTTATCTTTATTTCACTAGTACCACATGCTCTCTTTGACATCAATGACAACCAAACATCAATGAACATGCTCAATAATCTCCCCCTTTTTCATTGATGGAAAAACACCATCAGAATGAACTCATTTGAATAATTAATTAATTTCAACTCCTTCATTTTGATCTTTCTCCCCCTTTAACATTAATGACAAAGGGTCTCTTCCTCAACATGTCAGAAATCATTCATCAACATCATGTGTGCATTAAAATACTATTGAGGATACTTAGGATACTTACATACTTTCAATCATATGAATCAATTTCTCCCCCTTTGACATGCACCAATCTAAATTTGGATTTATTTGATCCTTAGACTTAACAAATCGCTCATAGAGATTAGAAATCTCCCCTAACATCAAGCTCCATCTCGTCTTACCTTTGATATTATTAAACATGCTCAAAACACAACATTTTCTTGACAATACATATCTCTATGAAGAAAAAATATAATTACTTCCATACCTTTTTTCTCATATTCAACTACATAGTCCTCTAATCTTAAGACCTGACCATTTACAAATCTCCCCCTTTGTTTATGTTTGAGGATTCAATACATTATCAAAACACCTAACTTGGTTTGACCAAGTCATCATATCAACATGCTTGAGTTCACATTTGTATCTAATTTCTTCATATCTCCACCAAGATTGAAACATCTCACATATGCTCCCCCTCACACCATGCACAACTCTTTAATCCTTTCAAACTCTCTAAGTTAGCTCCCCCTAACTCCATGCACCATTTTAAAAAGATCATCTTCAATAAGTCTTCTCAATGAACTAGGTCTACTAAAAACACTTTAGACACCTCTATCTTTAATATATGTATTGATTGGAACCTTGATCATCACCTAAAACACACCTACTTGATTTTCCACAAGAAAGATGTCTCCTAAGAAGCATATACAGAGACACCCTAACCCACAATGTGTTAGAACAATGTGAAACTAGGATTTTCCCACAAATCATATTCATTTTCTTCTTTAGACATCAAAAACTGATAATTAGTCTTCTTCTTTTTAGGATTAAGAGAAATAATTTATTCATTTACTACAACATTATCCTTCATTTTTGAGATTTAATTGACAACACATGGTGACAATATAGATTCATGACATACCTTTCCATATAAAGAAAGAACCTCATCACTAAACATTGACAACTAATGTTATTTGTCTAAAACATGTTCAACAATAGCAGGATGTTCACTTATATTCATACACACCTCAGAACTAGTCTCAATTGGCACCTTGTTATTCTCCTTGAGCTTGGTCTCTTCATTCTCAAAATGAGCAGACAATGATATATTTTGATTCTCTTCAACCTTTGTAACATTCTCCAATTCAATAAATAGACCACTTAGAACTACAGACTCATTATGACTCACACATTTGATTTTTAGTTTCCATAAGTTAACTTGTCTTATTCCTTGCACTCTATGAGTCTGATTGAAATTATTTTGACTTGATGACCTTTTCTTTCATAACCTAGCAATGTGACCAATTTTCTCATAGTTGTAGCAAACCATTCTTCTTGAAGTGAACTCAACTTGCCTTACCTAATTTGGAAAAAATCTTGGAATATGTCCCATGTCATAAAAATTGAAGCACTCAACTTTGTTCATGTTATTTTATTGGTGATTCCACTCATTCGTTGCATGTATTCTACACTCTCTATCCCTATGACCAAATTGATCATAAGTATAGTAGTAACCATTTGAAGTTGCATACCTCATGGCATTTGGTTGTATACTCTGATTTGTCCTCATTCTTAAAACATTTTCATTCCAAAAATGATCATTGACACTCAAGGTCTGATTGTCTTTGTTCAAATTACTCTTCACCTTATCTTGAGTTGTAATCTTATGTTCTTCTTTGTAACCAAGTCCAATTCTATCACTAGCATGTTTTTTTACTATTCATAATGTTGTCTATATCACTTGAACTCTTTTCAAACATCAAAAATGACTTCATCTTACTAGATATCTTTTCTAACTCAGCTTTCAATGACTCATTTTCAATCACATACCTTGAATACTTATCTTCTTTAGCTTTTAGTCTTGTAGACATGCTTTCTAATTTACAACTAAGATGCTTGATTATACCTTCATGATCCTTGTTTTATTCTTTCATTCTTGCCTCAAACACACTCAGTTTATCTTCATATACCTTGATTTGAGACTTCATCTTCTTGTTAATCTTATTCTCAATCTTCAGTTATTCATGAGCATTCCTCAATTTAATCTCACAGTCCTCCTTATTTTTTTCATTATCTATATCACTCCAAGTAGACTCCTTTTGATATGATGAACTTACTTCATCAACCATGTAGAGAACTTCATCTTCACTATAAAACTCAAAATCATTGTCTTCACTCTCATCTAATGAGTTGTAATCTTTATTGGTGTAGAGACTCTTCTTATTTTTGAAGGACTTCTCATTGTCAAACTTTCTAAATATTTTCTTCCTCTTATTAGACCTAAATGTCTTCATGCATTTATCTTGTCTTTCACCCTACTCTTCATCATCATTATTTTTATGATTATGAGGGAATTTTTTAGCAAAGTGTCCTACTTATCCATAATTGAAACATTTTAAAAGTAGCATACCCTTATACTTCACTGAGCTTGTTTTCAATTTACTTGTAAACAAAGCTATTAGTTCATCCTCAGATATCTCATCATACTTGACTTCCTTACATTGAGTTATTTTTTTATTTGACTTCATTTCTATATGGAGTATTACTTCCTCCTTTGGTAGTTTGTCATCATTGACTTTCATCTCATAGGTAGTAAGGATACCATGCAATTCATCCATCTTCATCTGAGTAAGATCATGACTTTATTCTACAAAAAACACTTTATAATAAAAATTGAGTGTAATAGTCCTAAATACATTTTGTACTACATTAGCTTCATCAATCACCTCTCCAAGACCTCTGATAATGTTTATTACCTCATCAACCCTTAGAAGATAGGATGCTACAATATATTCTTCCTTTATTTTGAGCCCTTCAATTTTCCTTTAGTAGGTCTACAATTTAGCCAGTTTTACCTTTGAGTCTCCTTCATAGATAGTTTGTAGTTTGACCCAAATTTCCTTGGAAGACTTATAATGGATCAATTTAGTAAATCAACCTTGGATAGACCATAAATGATAGCATTCATAGCTTTAAAATTATTCTCACTCAACTTCTTATCAACAACACTAGTTGGAGGAGTAGCTGGTGTAGTATAACCATCTATGATATATTTTTAAATATCAAACCCTAGAGATATGATGTATGTCCTCATCCTTGTACTATAAAAATCATAATTTGACCCACTAAAAAATCATGCTTATTTTTTAGAGAAACCCTACTTTTATTGACATGCCATATTATGCCATATATCACCTTCAAGTGGTTAAACTTGTAATTAATGTCTTTCTTTGATACCAATTGTTGGAGGTACAATCATTGAGAGGGGGTGAATCAGTGATGTAATATATTTCAAACTTCAATTTTAATCCTTTCAAACTCTTAATCAATGATCAAAATCATTCATAAAGTATACAAGATGTTAATAATAATGAATAATAAATATGATGCAAGATCACACACATAACACAAGATATATGTGGGAAACCCTCTTGGGGAATAAAACCCACTCTCAAGCCTAAAAACACATATACTACATATCCTATAAGATGATTACAAACATTAGACCTTTTAGTGAAACACCCACTTCACAAGGAGCACCCACCCCTAAGTATGAACAAGCATCCACTTTTTCTCAATGTTGAGCACCCACAAAATACCTTATGATATGAAAAACTCTAGAACTTTTATTGGACTTCAATCTAATTGGAGAAATAAAGTAAAGCACCTCTTTTTCATCTCAACACACACTCAAACTTTATCATACAATTAATGCATCCAAAAACCCTTTTTAGACCTCTCTAGGCTTCTTCGCTCATCCTTAATCTGATTTTTACTTCAATCCATCCACTGAGCACACTCTTTCTAATCTCTTTCCTTTGTCTCTATCTTTTTCTCTCTCAACCCATTTACATTCAAGTTTAGAAACCATTGAATTGGTCTCCACAATTTATAGAGTCCTCATGAATATCAACTTATAGTTCAGACATAATACTTGCCTTAACCCTTAATACATCTCACATGCTAACACATTTCTCAATACCATCCTCATAGGTTGGCCATAACATCTATGAGTCACACTTAAGCAACTATACCTTTCAATTAGGCCTTAATATCCCTAATAGGTCTCATAGAGACCTATTACTATTTTAACACTTCAAAGAGGAAAAAAAGAACACAAGATAAATTTTAAATACATGGGTCCACTCCATATGATCTCTAAGAAATTTTCATGTGATTACTCCTCTTAAAACACTCTTCTACTAAAACACAATTTACTCAAATAATATTCTATATATAGTAAAACCATGAATGAACACATTCAAATTTGAAGCTCAATAAATTTTATTGTACAAAAATTCATACCTTTCTAACAAGATTCTCTAGATTCACTTTGAAGTCCTCTTCAACTTTTATTTTTAATCTGCCATGAAATTCATCCTGTATTAAAAGATATAGCTCAAATACTAAGCACTGGTTTTCCCTTACAAATTTGAATATTTAAATTCTAATGGTCACTATGAAAATGTTAAATATTAGACACTTTGACCTCATCTCATGCTCCCTCATAAATTTGAACAAATACACACCATCAATCTCCTCAAGAGTAGTGTAATCTTTAACTTGCAATGCTCATCATTGATCATTGATCTGCACTACCACGATCATGCCACTTAGTAGCTCTACATGCCTTATACACACATTAAATATTTGAATCAATGCACTCCATCAATATCCATCTGTATGAGTACTCACATGCCATTGATATTCTATTAAATTAATTATATTGAGACACTTGTCACTAGTGCATACCTTTTAAGCATCCTTTGATAATTTGACTTCACGCACATCATTGATCTTTTCCTGACAAGATCACATGCTTTATTGGATCCTTGGCTGATTAGATAAGTTTCTCACTATTAGATCTTTAATCCAAATCAATGCTCATCATAGATCTTTGATATCACAAATTTGGCTAAGTATGGGAACTTAGTAAATTCTATCTGAGAAGCTAACTTTACACCTTAATAACTTTTGCAATGCTTCATGTCTAGACATAAAACTTGAGCCACCTTATCGACTCACATAGGGGAATCCATCCATGTATCAAAATTCTCCTAAAATCTTCACACGTGTCAAGTATAATTTCATCAAACTACTTACTCAACTTGTTCTATCAAGAAGACTACTTGAGATTAGACCTTCATATGACTGTTTTGATGAATTTCATTCACTTACATAAGCACTATAAGCACTTATGACAACCCATTGGGTATCTGAAACATGTTCATACCATCAATATCATCTATTAGTTGACTCAATAATTCAAACACTCTCCAAACCATAAATCTGATCACTTGGTTATTAATACACTAGTACCACATTCTCTCTTTGACATCAATGACAACCAAACATCAATGGCCATGATCAACACAAGGAATATATGTAATTAATTTCCCTTAGATTTTGGAATATCTTAAAACTTCAAGAAATCATTGCTTCATGTGGGGATGTTTAAAAGTACATCAAATCCTAATGTTTCCTTTTCCTCATGAGACCTTATGTTGTCATCTTCTCTTAATGGATTTTGACACGTTCCTTGAGCTTACATATATATAATTGGTCTTTGTAATAAATTATTTTCCCACATAATTAATTTAATAATGTGATCATGGTGACATTATGTCACTTTTATCACTTGGTAGATATATCACAATTTATACCTTTTCTTGGAAAAGACATTTTTACTTTTTTAAATGACCTTTTGATTTAACCTTTTAGGGTTTAACTAGTGTAAATCCTATTTTTAGATTAAAGGGATGAGATGTATGACTTAGTTAAATAATATGCCATAATTAAGCACTAATTTGTTATATATTTTGACCCTCTTTAAATTTTTAAAATTAGAAACAAATAGTTATAAATATAGAATTATTTGAAAAGTGATTGTCACAGATGATCTAGGTTTTAAAAATTGAGTTCTAGACAGTTCTTAGTGTCATAAATAGGATTATAGAATCTATTTACTCACTGGATAGTATCAACCCATATGGATATTAGTTCTATATTGATATAGTGTCATTAAATTGGTGGTAGTGTCATCTTCATGGGACTATTCCTATTTTTGGGATTACCCATGCCTATGTTTATAGGTCCTGTTCCTCCATGCATGAAACCTAGAACTCCATGTTATGCCAAGAAAAATTGATTTAGTATATAAACCCTAATCCTCCTTGTATGTATGGCATGAGAAATAATTGTGTATTTATTAGTAAGATATGTTGGACATCTTTAACACCCCTTTACGAAGAGATTTGCCTACATACCAATACTCTAAAGAGGGATCAAGCCCGATGTAGTTATCCCACATAGAACTTGATGCAAGTGAAAGTGAATGCTATAATGAGAGTGGACTTGGATGACTTAAATGTGCTTGATCTTTGAAATGTTTTAAAACTAGGCTTAGGGATGCTATAGATGGTAGTATGCAGAAGGAGGGTAGATTAAAGATCAAATTTCTTAATTTTTATGAACTTGTATTTTTTTAAATTTGCTTTTACATATATTTTCCATCTAGTGAGTAAAGGTCAATTAGACTTGTATTTATAGAGATCTATAGCTTATGCAGATAATAAAAAGTGCTTAGACTGACCTTTGGAGGGTCACACATTTTAAAAATTATCCATTTGAGAGAGTTATGGATAAGGATGGTAGCACCTAGTTAGGGACACTAACACCATGTGGTTGTAGTATCCCAAATGTGGTGCTAATGTCCACCTAGTAGAATGTTAGGAAAATTGGGTTGGGATCTGAGAAGATAGTTCTAGGACTATGTTTTGACTGATTGTAGGTGTTTGTGGTCTACATAATGTCTAGAAAAGTGTGTCTAAGGCTATAGGATAGGTCTAGGGATAATTTAGGGATAAATTAACTCAAATGACACTCTTATCATCTAATTACCACTTTTAGGTGATTACATTCCCTCCTTTTATGTTATAAATGCAACAAATAAAAATAACTAGTATAAAGGAAAAGGAAGCATACCTAGACTTACCTCAAAAGTGAAGCTCATGTAACTAAGTCTGAGTATGAAAATATGGGTCTGCGTATGTGGAACATGATCCAAAGTAATGAATTATAATGAAACATGAAAAAAATAGTCCTTACTTAAGAGATGATAAAAAATAAAAGACTATAATAAAATAATGTAATTGAGTAAAACTGAGTAAAGAGAGAGGAAAAGAATGAATACACCTCATTGGGTATGTGAACCAATAGATGAACTTGGTGACAACCTATGTTACAAGTGTACATAGTGATCATATCATTAAATATCTTGAAATAAGATGATAGCTTGCTCAATCCTCATATGGGTGGCTCAAGAACTCAATCTAGTTTTGAGTCCATCATTCCCCACCCCTGCTCAGTGGATCTTGACTTGTGAATAGCTTGGATAAGACTATAAGCGTGTCTAACCATCTTATGTAGGTGGCTCAAAAACTTAAGTAGGCTATCACTCCATCATTTCCCACATGTGTGAAGTATATACATCTATAACTAAACTATACAAAGTGATGAAAGTATCTAAGTAAATATAATTGTGTATGTCAGCTTCATGGCCATTTAGGTATATTAGGTAGATTTGGGCCACTAAAGAATGCCATCCATTGTAAATGGATTAATTCATGAATCTAGTGATAACCTAGCATGTGATAGCATGTGTATATAACATATAGAATTACATAGAGTTTTCCATTCCATATAATCAACTTGTGTGTAGCTGAGTATATATAAATTGTGTGTCATGCACATGCCCCCAATCTGGTATTTGAGAATACTTAATTTGAACTGAGTATGTACTAGTTAAATGTATGTATCTTGAAATGAATGTGGGAGTGATCATGCCCCTAAATTTAATAAATTGGTATGAATTTGAGATAAAATTAGTGTATTTGAGCAAAAATTTGAACATAACTATCAAACCTATGACTGTATCTATGCAAATCATTAATGTACCTAGTGTACTAGTCTAAATAATCTAGACTATCCTGAAGCTAAGGCTATTAGATAGTAGTGCCTTGTAGTGGATAGGAGCTCCCTATGGTGATAATGTCCAAATTATGGGAACTAATGTCTACCTAGTCTGAATTTGGGTGATTTGAGCTGTTGTTTGAGTATCTATTTTTTCCTATGTTTGCCCTTTGTCTGATTTTTGAAATTGAGCCTGTGTACTAAAATTTATCTATGAATAGAAAAGTAGGAGCCTAATATATATGAAAAACCCTATGAATTCCTCTTCTTTTGAGGGTATTTGTAAAATCTATGTGAAAACTTCCCTCTAACAAAGTAGCTATATAAAATGTGTTAGTTAGAGCATGTGCATGATATTCTAATTTAATATACAAACATGACATTAGAATGTAAAAATATCTTAGCATGATAAGTAATCTAAGATGTATGTTTTAATCTAGTATTACACAAGTTTGTCAAGATAGATGTAATAAATGTGTACATAAATAAATATGAGTAACTACCTAAGGGGATGGGGCATGATGTCCATCATAACTCTCAAGTAAGAAGGGTAGATACATGAGATCCCTCATGGCATCAAAACCTAGTGTGTGTGTGTAAAAATAAAAAACAAGTGTCATGATTTGGAAGTATATAAAGAAGCATACATATAATCACATTAATAACATAAAATTAGGCCAAGGGTCCACAATAAAAGGGACATGGACACATGTCACTAAATTTGAGAATGAAGACATACAAGGACATGCTGAAATGTCCACATATGTAAGTAATAAGAAATTTGACTTAGAGTCACATAGAAGGACATATTCAAATGTCAGCACATATAAGTAGGAAAGCACACACAATGGACATGATCACATGTCAAAGTAATACAAATAAAGAAGTGGCCATAGAGCCAAAGAGAAATGGCATATTTAAATTCCCTCAAAGATGGAAGGAGCATAGGAAACACATCCAATTTAATATATGAAAACCTAGAAATGAAAGCATGTATAATTATGTAGTAAAAATATATGTAAATGATAAGATGCACATATACTAAGTCTAACTAGTGATAGTTGGTAAAAAATCTAAGCAATTACTAGAAATGAGAAATATCAAGATGTTTCAATACATAAACTAGAATGTATAGTATGTAAAGATAGAAGCTAGTACTAGAAACTATGTAAGGGATGCTCCAGAGTGGGAAGATTTATCAAGTGAATAAACTTATATTTGTGTATATGCCCCAGTGGGTATATTATATCTAGTTGAGATCAATGTATTGGACTAGAGTCCTATCTAAAATATGCAAGCACTTGATAAGGACAAGTGAAGCATATGTGTATGATAAAACTAACTATACTAGGATAGCTAGCAATATGCAATATCTATAAATTAGTATAAATTTAAACATAGCAAAGCATTAAATTTATAATTTTTTTTGTGTTTAGAGTAATATTTGAATGTTATATTGGTTTTGTGTTTTTTGGATATAAGATACATACAAACAAAAGAAAATAAATTATGTACAAGAAGATAGAGAGACAATGAAGTATGTAAAAGAGTAGGAGCCATAATAACAAATGAGCCTCATGGGAGACTCAATATCACTGTGGCCTATGTCAAAAATATGAATGATAATCTCTCGTGCATTGTGATTTCTATATTTTATTTTAGTGTTATTATAGTGGTAATCTAAGAATTATTCCTCATTGAAATCATAATATTGTTTAACATTAAAATCATGATAACCTAGAATGATAGGGGGAATCACCTCATACTGTATAGTTGACCTTTCTTAATTGTGCTTTGGAAGATTGATTGTGATTTTTCCCTTTGAAATTGTGCTTATTGTAGACATATGGTGGTGTGGAAACTATTTTTCTAGAAAATATATTTTGAGAATGTTTGTCGGTTGAAAATGATTTTGAATGTGAAACTTAGGATATGGATATTTTTGTAACATTTCATGTGTATTTGGATGTTTTTCCTTGATAAATTGTATCTATGACTGATATGCCTTAGGATGTTTAATAAATCCCAAACCTTGTTGACCAATATTATCAACTACTAGAATATGAGTAGTGATGCCTTGTGCTTGATTTCCCAAACCTTGACCATGGTAATCATACTCTTATATATAATTTTGACCAAAACCATACCATATTGAACATTTAGACTCATTTTGGAGAGGTGGAATTACTTGAATTATCTATTTTTGTTGTACTATTTCTTGGGTTGATTGTGTTTTTTGAACCTTCGAGTTATGCTTTGGTATCCATTTTGGTACTATTTCTAATTTAAACCTTTTTGAATTGGTAGACATTCCATTATATGTTTTTTGGATTATGTGTCACTATGTGAGTTATATATATCCATTATCTATTGTATTTTCCTTTTCAATGCTAAACATGAATATGTGTGGTGCCCATGCATTTTATGATATGCACAAAAATATCTAGATCTCCTCATTGGGTGTAGAGGAGGTAGGCTGATCAACTTAGATTTAATCATGTCCCTTAAAACTTTACTTGAAATCTTATTTTACCTTTTAATAATTTTTGAATCACTAGTTGTATATGTACTTTGTTGTGATTTCATGTTTTGATATGTAACATTGTTTACCACAAATTGATTGGGTGAAGATGCATATACATTATTTAAATGATTGTGCCCTAGTAGCCTTTATCTTATAAATTAATTTTCCAATGTTATAATATTTTCATACAATAGTTGATTCTGATTTTGTAATTTTATAATTATCTTTCTCATACTAATAATTTGATCATGTAGAGTCTCACATACAAACCTTAGCTATTTTTGATTGAACATATAGGCACATAACCTATAAGGAATAGGTGTGAATAGGCTAAGATGGGGAGTAGTTACAATAATATAGGCTACTTCATATCATGGAGGAGTGATGGCATGGACCTGGTTAGAGGGAAGTAGCTATCACCCTCATGAAGATGAAAAGGAGAAGGAGATTCTTTCCTGTGCATAAGATATGAAATTGAAAATTGAAACATAGTTTTTAGATTATGTGCTAAATATTCTATGTGTGTATATGTTTGATTATTAATATAATTCCATATAGGATAAAGATAACATGCTATGAGATATTACATATATTACAATTGATATAAATCATCATCTATACATGTCTTTATGCCTTTTCTAAGTTCATTCTAAATTAAAAAGAATAAACATGTAAATGAAAGTATTAGACTCTGGAACAAGAAGTGATTGATTTCTTCTATCATTATGATCATGATTATATGAATTAAAAGATATATGAATCTAAAATCTAAGTTTTGGAAATAAAATTTGAGTATAAATAGAAAGGTATACAAACCCTAAGTGTGTCAAAGGTTAAGATTTTCTAAATCTAGGGTTTATTTAAAACAAATTTAAATTATATTCAAATAAATTTAAACACTAATATGAAATTGATTTAATTATCTAGGTTGTCTAAAAAAATCAAAAAATTAGAAATATTCAGCCCTAATTTATTGCACAATAATTTGGATTAATGCAAACTAGGGTTTGAATCAATATTCAAAGTAAGTTAGGTTCACCAAATGATTTAAAATTTTAGGATTTAACTAGTGTAAGTCCTATATTTAGATTAAAGGGATAAGATGTTAAATAATTCAAATAATATGAAATAATTAAGTACTAATTTTTTTATTGATTTTGACCTTACTTGACTTTCTAAAAATAACAACAAATATGCATAAATATAGACTTATATGAAAAGTGACTATTGTGGATGATTTGGGTTCTAAAAATTGAGTTTTGGATAGTTGTAAGTGTCATCAATAGGATTTTGGAATTTTTTTGCTCACTTAACAATAGTGCCATGTTATTGTAGTGTCCTCAAAGTGGTGGTAGTGTCCTCTTTATGGGATTGTTCCTATTTTCTGGGAGCACCTATGCCTATATTTTTAGGTCTTATTCCCATGTGCACAAAAAAATGAACTCTATGTTGTGCCTGTAAAACCTAATTTAATGTGCAAACCCTAATACTCCTTTCAAATATGGCATGAAAAATAATTATGTGTTCATTAGTAGGATAGGCTAGACATCCTCAACACCTCAATATGAAGAGAGTTTCTTACATACCAATACTTTGGAGAGGGATCAAGCCCGATGTAGTTATCCCACCTAGTGATTGATGCAAGTTCAAGTGAATGCTAGAATGAGAGTGGAATTTTATGCCTTGAATGTGCTTGAACTTTGAAATCTATGAAAACTAGGATTAGGGCTATTGTAGATGGTATTATGCAAAATCAGAGTAGAATAGGGATCGAATACCTTAATTTTTCTTAACTTGTCTTTTGTTTGAATGTGATTTTGCATTTATTTTCCATCTAGTGAATAGAGTTTAAATTGATATTTATTTATAGAGATATGTATCTTATGCAAATAAGAAAAAGTG
Organism: Torreya grandis; assembly: GCA_037957365.1. Lineage (NCBI taxonomy): Eukaryota > Viridiplantae > Streptophyta > Pinopsida > Cupressales > Taxaceae > Torreya > Torreya grandis. The sequence goes on along the minus strand of JARHVA010010307.1, from coordinate 154,051 downwards.
CATAGGATAACCTTATGAGGGGCACACATTTTTAAAAAGTATCTATTTATAAGAGTTAGGGCTAAGGGCATTAACACATATTTGGGGACACTAGCGACATGTGGTTGTAGTGTCCCAAATGTCTCACTAATGTCCACTTGGTAGAATTCATGAAAAACTAGGTCAGGATCTAAGAAAATAGTTATAGGATTGTGTTTTGGTTTATTGTAGGTGTCTATGGTCTATACAATGGCTATAAAAGTGTGTCTAAGTCTCTAGGAAGGTCTAGATCTAAACTAGGGATAGGTTAACTCAAGCGACACTCTTAACATCCAATTATCACTTTTAGGTGATTACACCTTTTAATTAACCCCTTTTTATGGAATATTTCTATTTTGAAAATATCTCTTGATAAAAATGGATAGATGTGAAATTTTAGTAACTTAAAATTAATCTTATAAATAGAAAAATAAAGTATAAAATACCTCAACTCAATTGTGATGTTGCCTCCATCCACTCAGGCTACCACTTGTCCTATCAAAAAGACCATATATATGAGTTGAAAGAACATATAAAGCATATATAAGCATGAATTTTATTTCTTTGTTCCTTAAAAATTTTCCATTTATGGTTTTCAAATTTTCATACCTTTTTTTATTTTTTTATATATTTTTTACTTTTATAATTTTTGGGAGGAGGAATGCCATTTAATGGTTTTCAATTTTGTTCCTTTATTAAGATTTCAGATCTCATCATTTGAATATAATAGAAGAACAAGTTTCTCTCATGTAGTTTAATTCATCTTGAGACTAAATTTAATTGAAGAATTCCTCTTTGTTTGGAGGTTTATGTTAAAGTCTTAGCCTATGTCCATTGACTAAGAGTGTTATTTTATTTCCATCAATTGGTAGAAGATGAATTGATCCATTGTCAAAGATAGTTTCCATTTGATAGGGTTTCAACCATCTAGTATGAAGTTTTCTCTTAAAATTTTGGTAATTTGAATCAAAGAGAAAATATCAGTCTCCTTTGAATTTCCTTTATTTGATGTGAGTGCCATGACATTATTTATTTTGATGTTACAAAAGCTCAGTTTGCTATAAATCCTCCAACCTCATTTCATCAAGTTCATTGAGCTCAAAAATCATATCCATTTATGCTTCATATAAATCTATGGCCACTTAGGTTATTGTTATCAAGGTCTATAATTTAAAATAAATTAAAATCAAGGGAATCTTGCCAAAGATAAGCTCAAATGGTGAGAAACATGTGGTACTTTTCCATGTAATATTATAAGCCCATACTTCTTTAGATAACTTTATTTCCCTATCCTTTCTACTAATGCTGACTATCTTGGTCAAGATGTTCTCTAACTCCCTATTAGTGACCTTAGCTTGACCATTATTTTATGGATGGTATGGTGATGATTTACTTTGGGTGATATGATAGTGTTCTATGAAGCCTTTAATCATATTAGTTATGAATTGAGGTCATTGATTAGATATTATGGATTTTTGTGCTCTAAATCATTGTATGATCTTGTAGTACAAAAATTTAGGAACTAATTTTTCCCTTGCAAAATGTATATCTTGGACTTATGCCCATTTAGTTAAATAATTTTTATATACAGGGAGGTACTACTTTTCATAGGATGGTGGATCAATGGGACCAAAAAAATCTAACCCCTATTTTTAAAAAGGTCCTATAGCCACTTGAGGATGGAGTGGAATTTCATTAGATAGGGTAGATTTACCCATCCTTAGGTAAGGATCACACTACCATATATATTTTTTCACATTTCTATGAAGTAAAGGTCAATAGTATCCAACCTCAAGGATCTTGTGAATATTCTTTTTGGCTAAATAGTGGCTTCCTCCTAGTTCATCATGGCAAGCTCTTATAATGTCATAAATCTCATCCTCTCTTACACACATTAAAGTACTGAATCAGGTCCACATTTAAACAAAACACCATTAAGCCATTTAAAGTGAGCACCATTCTTAACTAAACATTTTCTTTCTTTATTAGTAAAATCATAAGGAAATTTTCTTGTGGTAAGGTAGTTTGCCATATCATCAAACCATGGTGAATGTGATGAAACTATGAACAATTTATCATATGGAAAGCTATTTCAAATTGGTTCATCTTCACCTAAAGTATTTAATATTGATATAAAATCAATAAACATATTAAATTTTCTTATCTTATCAATAATTATAGTGCCAAATTCCTGCAAGAGGAACAAACATATGATGACTCTACCTCCCACCACTAGTTTATTCATTAAGCATCTTATGGCTGAATGATCTGTGTAAACAAAAAAATTATATCCAATAATATCGTGACAAAAAAATTTCATGGAATATATGATATCAAAGAATTATTTTTAAGTATTGGTATAATTTATTTCAATGGGATTTATATTTTTGTTAATATAGTCAATGGCATACATTTTTCCTTCCTCATTTTAAATCCAAGTACTACTCCCATATCATTGCTATAGGAATTTGTATGTATTTGGAAGGGATTATCCCAATTATTAATTTTAATAATTGGATCAAGATCAATTTATATTTTATTAACTCAAATCCTACTAACATTTTTCAGTCCACAAAAATTCATTATCCTTAGTAAACAAAAACATAGGTGATTTTTTTATACTAAAGTCTTATATAAAATGTCTATAGTAACTAGCATGTCCTATAAATTTTTTGATATAAATTTTATTTTTAGGTACAAGAAGGTTAGAGATGACTTCAATATTTTTTGGGATCAATTTGTATTCCTTGGGTTAAGATGTGATGACCTAAGATAATCCCTTGATTAACCATCATCAAGCATTTCTTATTGCTCAAGGACAATTAATGTTATTCATACCTAGTTAGTAATCTATATAAATTATTTAAATCCTCATAAAAATAATTAACACGTACCATAAAATCATCCATATAAACATCTACACATTCATTGGTTAAATTAATAAAAATAGCTAAAACTACCATTTGAAAAGTAGTTGATGCATTGTATAGACCAAAGGGTAACACTCTATATGAAAATGTTCCCCAAAGACATGTCAAAGTTATTTATCTTGATATTATAAAGCTAATATTATTTTATTATAACCACTAAAACCATCTAAGAAGGAAAAGTACTTCTTTCTAGCTAAGTTACCCAAAAAATGATCTATGAAGGGCAAAGGGAAATATTCTTTCATGGTAGCCTTATTAATCTCTCTATAATCAATGCATATTATCCATTTGTAATTTTTATTTGGTACTATAAAAAGTGGTGAGACCCAATAACTATCTAATATTGGGTAAATTAACCCCACATGTAATAGTTTTTCTATCTCTATGTTAACCATGTCTCTTAATGTTGGGTTGATTCTCCTTTATGGTTATCTAACTGGTTTGGTGATTTTTGTGTAGATGTGATGGGTGCATATGACTAGATGAATGCCATTCATGTTATTTAATTCACATGAAAATGATTTTTAATGTTTCCTTAAGATATCAAATACCTTAGTTTCTTTCTCATTATTTAACCAACTATTTATACTTAACATTTTTTCTAGTTAGACAACCATTTGCTTGGTTTCAGGATAAATGAAATTGAGATATCTATATTCATTTTTTAGATAATTTAAATGGAATGGATATGGTAGGATCATATGGAAGGTTATTCTTTCTTTGAAAAAATACCCACCATTTTAAATTAACCCTACTAATGGGCATTATAACGTTGTTAAAAACATATCTTGATTATCTTATGCCAACTTAACAATGCCTTGTTGGAAGGGTGTGATCATATCTTTCATTAGGGAGTGGATTATGATTTTATTAGGTGACATTCAAAATATGGTGCAATATACTCTAAATCTAAACTATCAGACTTCAAAGCCAAATTAGTGAACTTGAAGCTAGACTTGTGGACTCTAGAGCTAGACTAGTGAACTCTAGATCCATATTGGTAAACTCTAGAGCCAAACTAGGCTCTTAAATACCTCTTATTAGTTCCTCCTCTATATAATTTACATGATTTATAACTACTATCATGGGAAATGAGGACATAATACTATTATTTTCTAGTTCATCTACCCATATACGATCTAAAGAGTCTAGAGTTGGCTTAGCAGGTGGGTACAAATAAATTCATTCAATTTTTACCCCATTTGAAATGTTAATGTTTCCTAACTTATATTCTATAAGGGATTCTACCATAACTTGCCATGGTATTCCTAAGATCAATTAATATCCTAGTTTTATACTCTTATATTGGAGTATCATGAAATCTATAGGGTATTCCCATGATTCAACTATTACTAATATGTCCTATATGGTTCTTTCTAGTTTGGAAATGGACTAGCTTACCATCTAAAGGAATGCTAAATTAGGTTGTACCCCTATAAGGGATAATTATTTTAAAGTGTTTATTGTCATTATATTGATGGAAGCTCCAAGGCCTAATAACACATTGGGTATTTCTTTCCTTCCTATAGTCATAGTGATGACTAGACTTCTAAAATCTCCATACTTAGGTATAAGTAATTTACATACTAATAAATCAACAAGTTTACCATCCACCTTTATAATTTTAGAATATTAACTTCTTCTCCCTGTAGTTTTTATACACAATCATTTTATGACATGTATAAATGGTATTTCAATATTTATTTATTTTAATTATTTAATTAAATCAAATTCAATTATGTTTACATCCTCCTAGAGTCATCCTGGAAAAGGAATAGTCAGAGGAACTATACTAGTTTATTTAGGACTTTCCTTTTTCTCATCAAATTTTTATTTGATTAGCTCAGTAAGGAAGCCTTTTTTTTAATTTGGGAATTTAATTATGGTAATTGGGTGGATATTAAATGTCTTACATGATTTAAACTAAACATTTTTATAGTTAATAACACCAACTCCTAAGGTTCCTTCTTGCTCAATCCCATAGATAGGGGAGACCAGTCTATTCTTGAGATTTGATATTAGTTATGTAGGTAGATGGGGCTAACTTGTTCAATTTATGAAGGTTGATTGGTAGGGGGAGGCATCAAAACTTGTTATTGTTGAAACCTCATCTGCTAAATAAAGGTTTGTTGAAGTACCCATTGTTGGTTTTCTCATTATATTTGATTGGATTAAGGCATCCTCATTTTTTGATAGGCTAGGACATCTATGATTATGGATCCCACTCTGGTGGTCTCAATTTTGGTTGTCCCCATTCCCATGGAGGTGATTTTATAACCCATAGCATCATCCATGGGTTAAAAGGAGCTTTTGGGATGAAATAATTCTAGTTTTGATTATGGGAAAACTAATTTCCATATCTTTGTATATAGTTGATCTATTTTGATTGTTGGGTAGCCTATTTTAGTTGATTCTTGAGAGCATGAAAAATATCACAACTTTTAGTATAATGATCATTTTTATCATAAATACCACATGTTTGTCATATCAATATGGTAATCTCCAAGTGCATGTTTTAGTATACATTTTGGGCAATACATTGCCAATGATTCAGCAGTGTCATTAGATTTTTATTATAATCCATCTAGTGTAGTGTTTAAATGGACCAAAATGTCTATTTTGAGACTTAAAAATTCCTCCATGAGTTATCCCACATCATTTCTTCCTTTTCCTTTTTTTCATTTTTCTAACATTAGCCCTTGTTCTCTAATAATTCCTATATAATTAAGTTATATCATTGAGACTAAGTTTTTTTATGTCTCCTTTTCCCATTAAGTTCAAAGATTCCCTAGTATCATCATCCATTCTTTTTAAGAGCTTTTTTTTACTCATGTATTCCTCTAATTCATACCCATATATTCTATGTGCAAAGAGGAAGTGGTCAAGATAGTCTTCGATATTCTCATCTTCCTTTTATTTTATGTGAAAGAATTCTTCTTTCCTATCCATTACACTATAATAGGCTTGATATTCATCCAATAATCCATTTTCCATTTCATCTCATGTGTGAATGTAATTTAGTTAAAAACCCATAAACCATCTCATGTATGAATCCTTGAGTGTAGAAGGGAATAATATCAGTTTGTGATTATCAATTTTGTAGTCATAAGTTTGACATAAAACCTTAAATTCAAAAAAAAAAAAAATGATCAGGGTCCTTTGTAGATAACTCCCTAAAAATAGTTAATATAGATGGGGATATATTCTTCATTTTTATATTTTCATCTTGATCTAGGATAATAAGATAGGTGAATAGTCTACCTAGTGGTTGGGCTCTACCTCATGCATCCCTATTTAGTGAATTATTTCCCAGATCATCTCCCATGGTTTCCTTTAAAATGTTGTAGAGAGTTATCCTTAATGGTGTTGAATCATCAGAAGTGGTTGTAAGGATATTTTATTGATATTCAAAACCTTAGTTTATAGTATGTTTTAGCCTTAATTATTTCACTTTAAATAATGCCCCTACCTCTAGGGAATGATCCCATAGTTTAAATGAGGCTAGAAAAGGTTCCTCCTCAACAATTTAAAGTTATTTTCCTAAAAGGTCTTCTAGGGGAATTTATTAGTGTGACTTAATAATACTTTTGTTTTTTTAGGGATCTTTGGAATGTATCTTCTCCTTGAATCTCTTTTTCTATTCACACATTTATTTGATTTATGGGAAGCATTTCTTTAAAAATTGTTAGTTTTAATATTTACACCCTATTGACACCTAAAATCCCTAGAAATGACACCAAAAATGATGAGTGTCATTAATGTATTCATTTAAATCAATTGAAATTAGTTGATGTCATGTCAAACTATGTTCAGTGTCCAATGGAAGTTAGTAGTATGGTGTCAAAAATAGTAAATAACATTTGTGTATTTGGATGGGGGAGGTATGGATCATTTAACTCTAAACATTTATTCTATCTTCTTGAATTATAATCAATCTAATTACTTGGAAAGGAAACACTCTATGTAGAGTTAAAATGATAATGAGAAAAGTAAACACACTTGTTGATAAATGAAAACACTCCTTAATAAATTTGTTGAATTGAAATGGTTCTTGAAAGAAAATAAATGTTGGAATTCAAAATATATAAAATGTCTTAAAATATAAACACACACATTCATGTAAAAAGACCTACAGGTTATATCAAATCACACTTTTAACATAAAGATGTAGAGGATTAAATAATAGTAATAAAAAACATGAAATAACACAAAATAATTCTACTTCCTTGGTTGAATGGGCCCTTTCTCTCCTTTGGAACATGATGTAGATCACAATCAGTCTTTCAAAAACATCAAATATTCTTTAACTCAAAAAAATGCTTATAATATATAAAATACTTCAACAACTCTACTTAATCTTAATGTCTCTCTCCTTCTTAGTGACTAACTAACTCCTCATTAACTAGAATATATTGTTTATATTTCCCAACATGTTTGTAAAATCTTACTAGAATAGTTAATCCCTAAAAATATTGCTAACCATGTGTAATTTATTTCAAAATAAAAAAAGTTACAACCTCATTTTATGTTTCAATAAGGAATAGTAGAAGAGATACATATGTTTGCATGTAAATGTCTTTAACTATTGATAGTTACAATATATTCAGTTTCTATCATGTATGATCTAATAAACAACTTTCAAAATATTCATACTGGTAACTTTATAAAAAAATTACCATAAATACAATGTCTATAAGTAGGAATACTATATTTGGTAAGTTTACTTATGAATATTGAATTGACTCAAAATGGTTTAAAAGGTTTGTTTGGAATATAAAATGCAGAGTAATATTAATGAAATAAATACATAAATAAAATGCAAAAATCACAACCCAAGATAAACATATATGTAATGTGGTTCACCCAAAATGGGCTATATCCACACAAAAATAACTAGTTCTATTTTTATTTAGTTCAACAAATGAAGGTAAAAAATTTGAAGTACATCCACTGTAATATATTCTTCCCTCACACATAGCGTGTCATCATGATTACAATGCCCTCATATCAGAGTAGGGTTACATATTAGGGAAAAATACACCAACATAATTTCTACCATTAGATATGTAACCTAATAGTGAATGGTCCAGGTTATGTCACTACCCCCTAGAACCTCATGGAGATCCTAGTTGGGGCGGGGAGGGGGGAGGGTAATTTCCTCCCCATACCAACCTTATTGGGGATTGGGTATTATAATAAGATTGGGATCCACCATACAATAAGGTTCTTGATTAAGCATGCATGATGTAATGCATTAATATCATCATAGTAAATATATCATTTAATTTTAGAGATGACTTGAAATAAAGAAAAGGAGAAGGAGCAAGAGAAGGTGTAACAATGATTTCAAGGTAAGGATTTAGCTCCACTAAATAGGGATGAAAAACAATCTATCCTCAAATCATTAGTGTTATGAGGGAAAGTAATGGGAAATCATGGTAAAAAATATCAAAAAAAGTATTGGAAGCCATGATCAAACAAGAAAGAGAGTGGTGGAATGAAGACGCAAAATCAAACAAATTAATGGCTACCTAGAATAGAAACTACTACAAAATTAGGATCATTATTTACAAAAGGAAATAAAATTAAATAAGTCCTTTGGTTCCACAAGGGAGGATAGACTAATAGATCCTAAGGAATTATTTTATGTGTTGAAATCAATTGAGGTGGTTGACCAAGTCGAAGATTATTCAAAAAAACACTTGGAGGTGTTGGGGGATGGAGTGAAGATTGGTGAAGCTAGGGTTTTAGAATGAGATTCAAAACCTTTTTTGGGTAAGATTAAACTATTGATATATTATGACCTGATTTGTAAACATGTTATAAAATGGCCTACAATAGGAGTTATTGAAATTTGGATCATTGAAAATTGGGGTTCAATTATTTTGATAATTTTTCTTCCCAAAGGGTTTTTGTGGTGGTTTTTCATTCTCTAGAAGAAAAAGAAAAAAAAATAGAAAATAATTCTTAGTATTTTAATGGCATTGGGTTATGGATCCAAAATTAGAGACTCAATTTTGATCCCTTAAGGGCTCAAAAAGGGAGTTTTTGATAAGATTATATGGTCTACACTTAAACTATTGTAGTGAAGAGTGTTTGACAACCATGGGAGGTTTTTTGGTTCAAGTGATGGAAGTAGATGAAAATTCACTAAATGGTGATAGGGTAGCCTACACTCAAGTTATAATTTCTCTAGATTTGGATCAAGAAATTTTGGAACATATTATTTTTAAATTGGAAGGTAGGACCTAGAATCAAAGGATTGATGTTTAAAAAATTCCTTTCAGATGTTATAAATGTCATCAAGTAGGTCACATTAATAAATATTACAAAAAATTTAGGTTCTCTCCTCAAACCAAATCTATGAAGATGGTGCATAAATGCAAACCAAAAAAGATTTAGTGGAATCATATTAGAAGTAAGGTAGTTAAAGACATATCAAGGATTAAGGGAAGGAGAAAGAGGAAGTTTGGAAAACTCAATCTCAAAAAGTAGGTAAAACAAGGGAGTTGTTTACAAAATTAGAAGCAATACAAATAATTTCTCTAGCAATGATGATTAAGATCTATGATTTTATTAAACAAAAATCTCAATCAATCAATATCTCTTGTTATAAAAAAATCAACAAAATTCACTCTCTCATATTGGTAAGGAGTAATCATTTGAAGGAGAAAGAGAGGTTTTAGTTTCAGAAGAAGAATTTTCATCTTTATAAGGAGAAATGGAAGAATATTTGGAAGGGGATTTAAATTCTAGAGAAGTTATCTCAATTTCACAAATTTGGTGTTCTCTCTCCTAACCTAATTATGGCCCTAGGAAGAGATTAGGAAGGAAATCCAAAAAACATAAATTAGTAGGTGAGCTTTTGGGTGGTAAATAGGGAACTTTAGAAGCTTTTGTTGATATTTCAAGGTAGAGGGGGGGGGATAGAATTCCCTCCTTTGGAACCATGAAAGTATATATTATAATTTAAGAGTCTGAATGCCCCTAACAAAAGGTGCTTGGTAAAGCATCTTCTTAGTGTAGATAAACCAGATGTCTTATTGATTTAAGAAACTAAATTAAGTTCTATGGAAGCAGAGGGTTTATTGAACATAGTTTTATAACATTGGCAAGGGTTATTTATAGAAGAAATGGGAGTGTCAGGAGGTTTAGATATTATTTGATCTCCCTTTACCACTAAAGTTTTTATAGAGTATTCAAGGCATAATTGGTAGTTATGTAGATTGTCTAGTTCCTATTCAGATATTTAGTTTCTATTATTCAATATATATGGCCCTCAGGGGGCTTCTTTGAAACTTATTTTTTGGTCAAAATTTTCTAAAATCTTAAATAAGTTTTAGATAGATAAGATTATTTTGTGGGGCAATTTTAATGCTATTATTAAGGGAAAAGATAATAAAGGGGGTGCACACTCTGGCCCTCAAGCCTCTCAAGATTTTGAATTTTGTATTTCAAAGAATAATTTGGAAGATGTTGAACCTAAATAAAGTTGGTTCACTTGGAGCAATAGGATGTTAGATCCTGATAATATTTTATAGAGACTGGATAGATTTTTTATTTCTTCTCAGTGGAGTCAAAGTAAGTTGAGGTTAGATAGTTGGGTTTTGTCTCAAGTGAGATCAAATCATCAACCAATTACTTTGAAAATTGAATATGTCAACACCCCTAAAAGATTCCCTTTTAAGTTTGACTTAATGTAGTAAAGATATTATTCTCATTTTGAGTCTATTCATCATTGGTGGAATCAATGTCTGCTACCTCCATGCTCTTGAATGTATCATATTTGTAAAATGTTGTAATTTATAAAAGATAAACTTATGAATTAGAATGAAGATCACTTTAAGAATATTTTTCAATAAAAATTGAGAATTGAATCAAAAGTCCATAGACTTAATGAGAAAGTATTTATATGGGGATTAGATGCTCAAGCTTATGATCTTGAAATTTATTTGGTTAAGGAATATGAATAATTTATTTATCGAGAAGATTTTTTTTGGAAATAAAAATCTAGGAAAAATTAGCTTAAATATGGAAACAAAAATTCAACTTTTTTGATCTTTTAGTCAAAGCCAGAAGGAAGGTCACCAGAATCATATATTAGATCAAGGCAATGTGTGTTATTGGAAACCCTAGAGGAAATCAAAATTGAAGTAACTCAGTTATTTCAAACTTTATTGAATGAAGAAAATAGTTTAAATGGATAAGCTCAAAGTTTTTTTCCTTTAGTACGTACATTGATTTTTAAAGACATGAATGTTAAGCTTATGGCTCCCTTTTATTTAGAAGAGATCAAAAGGGAAGTATTTTCCATGGCTAAGATTAAAGCACCAGGTTTTGATGGCTTCCCAACAACATTTTTAAAATACTTTTGGGATATTATCGGAGAGGACATGGGGAAGATGGTGGAAGAATTTATAATTATAAGGAAAATAGCTCTTTATTTGAATGTGACCTTCTTATCTTTATTTCCTAAAGAGGAAACTCAATCCTATTTTAGTGATTTTAAACCTATGGATTTGTGTAATGTAGTGTATAAGATCATTTCTAAGGCCATTACTAATATATTTTAACCACTACTAGAAATGATGATCTCTAAATAATAATATGGGTTTGTACCTAGTAGAAACATTCAACAGAGGATAATTGTGGCTCATGAAATTATTCATTCCATTTTGCATAACCATAAAAGAGGTATGTTAATTAAGTTGGACATTAGTAAATCTTATGATCAGGAGAATTGGAGGTTCATATTTAATATTCTCAATAAGTTTGGGTTCATCTCATAATGGTGTAATTGGGTTTTTAGTTATGTTTGGAGCCCAAAATTATCTCTGTTGGTTAATGGTAGTCCGATTGGTTTTTTTGAAATCTCTATAGGTTTAAGGCAAGGGGATCCCTCATCCCTTTTCTTTTTCATCTTGATGGTTGAGGCTTTGAGAAGAGTAGTAAGAGAGGCTAAAACAATGGTAGGCTATAGGGTATTCAAATAGTGGTCAACATGGACAATCTAACTCATCAATTTCTAGATGGTAATTTTCTCTTTGGTAAGGTAGTGATAGAGGAAGTTATAGAGTTAAAATGAATTTTAAAAAAATATGAATAAGATTCTAGTTAGAAGGTGAATGAAGGTAAGTCTGAAATCTACTTTGTCGATTATGAGAAGCAAGAAGAAATTAACTTAGCTAGAATTTTAGGTTTTAAGATAAGAAAGCTTCCTACCAAATATTTGGGGGTCCCTTTATTTAAAGGGGTAGGTAAAGTTAGATTATGTCTTGAATTAATTGATAGATTAAAAGCCTAGATAATTTTTTGGAAAGGTAAGTGACTCTCTCTAGTTGGTATAATTATTTTGATTAAAGCAATTCTTAACACTCTTCTTACTTATTGTTTCTTTGTGTTGTGGCCCCTGGAACAAGTGCTCAGAACTCTAAATAAAATTATGAAATACTTATCTGGCAAAGGATTGGGGAAAATAAAAAAATATTTTGATGAAATGGGAAAAGGTGTGTAAAAGGAAACAAAGAGGTGGAATAGGTATTAAACATCTTTAACTTTAGAATTTAGCCTCGGGGGCTAAACTAGTTTGGACGATGGTGACACATTATGATAGGCTATGGTGAAAGCTACTGAGCCAAATACCTTGGTTATGAGTTACTATAGAGTATTGTTTCAATAGAAAATTCCCCCAGAGGTTCTCATGTTTGGAATTTTATGTTAAAATGTAGATTGATAATTTCTCAACATATTTCTTAGACAATAAATAATGGAAGGAAATTAGATTTATGAAAGATTGCTAGAATGGGCATTTCCCTCTAGCATAAAATTTCAAAGGAATAAATAAATTTTTTGATATAAAATATTTGGGGATCCAAGGTGGTAGATTATTTGGATCTTCATTTTAATGAGTTGAGACCAGATTGTAGGTGGAAAATATTTCTGAATCTCTAATCCCATAGGTTGAAGTAAGGGCATTGGAATAAAGTGTAGTGCAAAGTAAAGTCTTTTTAAATAATAAATAAGGTCAATTAAATTATATTGGAGAAAAAATAGGTGTTTATATAGTGAAGCTTGGTTATTAGATGTAGAAGTAGTGGATGATTCTCTAGCTTAGGCCAATTTTTTGTGTTGGGGTAAAGAAAGGCTTCAAAAAACATGGGATTTTACTTGGTTGGTAGTTAAAAGTCACATTCTCACCCAGGACTATATCAATAAATTAGGATTTACAAGGGATTTTAGATGTTATATGTGTAAACAAGAGGAGGAAATAATGAATCATCTATATCTTAACTATTTCTTTGCTAAATGGTTTTGGATCTAGTTATGTAATAAATTTATTTGGGCTTGGGCTTGGGCTTGGTCTCCCACTCTATATTAGGAGTTTTCTTCCTAGCCTATGGGTGATGTGAAGCATTCACTCTATAGTTTTTGGAGATGTAGTCTAAATATTATAATTTGGAAAGAAAAAAATGACTGTATCTTTGAAGAAAGAGCATGTACATTACATGCAATTATAAGAGAAATGGAGTTATCCATATCCAAAGTGGTTTCAATGTAAATGAAGAGGAACAAAGGTTCTTGACTCAATGGGATATGAAGATGTGTGATAATTATAAAAATATTAAGCCCCTACACTAGAGGATCAATAGTCGATAAGAAGAAAAAGAGAAATAGAGATGAAGTAGTCTAGACTCCTCCATAACTAGGTTGGTTTAAACTAAATTTTGATGGGGCATGTAGGGGAATCCAAGAGCTTCAAGGTTAGGGTGTATTATCAAAGTTGATAGTGACTCTTTAATAAGAGCCATTTCATTCAAAGTACTTGATGGAACTAATAATGAAGTTGAAGCTTAGGTTCTAGTAGGAGGGATTGACCTAGATTTAAATTGTGGTATATCATTTATTGAAACTAAAGGGGATTCTCAAGTCATTATTTAGGAATTCTTAAGATAAAAAGCCAAATCTTGAAAATTGGATAACATTCTCTCTTATTTGGCCTAATTGAATCAATTTCAAAATTGAAGATGTTCTCATTGATTTCAAGAAAGCAATAGAGAAGTTGATTTCTTAGATAATGTAGGAATTGATCAAGAGGAGGTTTCTAGGGTTGATAATACCAAGGAAGGATGGTGTGATTGTTTGGGGGTGGAATTGGTAAATCTCTATTTTTTAATATTAGTAAGTATTAATAAAAATTAAAAAAGGGGGTGACAGGGTTATTTTTTATTCAAATGAGTTTCTATTTGTTTGATATAGGGTGACAACAGTGGTGATGATGAAGGTAATTATGGAAATTAGATAGATTTGATGGGGCCTTTATGTCATTTCATGAAAATTGATTGGGTGGATGATTATCTATGCAATTGGCCACCACATTTGGGAATTGGTTTTTAGATGGTGGACTAGTTTGGCTCTATAGTATGGAGTCAGAGTTTTTATATTCACTATGTTGGCCTTTGAGATTTGGTGGGGCCAAAACTAGAGAGATGAGGGTTGTAGGAAGAATTTCTGAAATGAAGCTAATGAATTTTTTCTAGGTGCCTATTTTAGAAGTGGTAGATGTTTTGGAGGTTGTTCTAGGATTAGAAGTGTTGTTTGAGATTAAATTTTGATTTGGTGGCTCTTTTTACAAATAAAATGTGTTTAGTAGTTTTTGGAGGGAGAAGTTCAAGGAAATGGTGGATTTTTTTATCTGGCCTTAGCACAAGGTGGGTTTAGTTTTATATTTAGATTCCATGTTGTTAGGTCTATTTCAAGAATTGCCATTTTATGAGAAGGATGGTCTTCACTTTGTTCGTTAATCTATGTTTTACATTTTGGAAGAAAGGTTTTTTTTAATCAAATTTTCTCAAGAGGTCAAATAAGCTTATTTAATGAAGGGTGGGAAGGAAGATTCCAAAATATTATCTATGCCATATGCACAAGATTTGTTGATGCCCATCCCACAACTAGAAGTGTGGTGAGCTTAGTAGAGGTCTTTAGGTAGATTAAAGGCAATAAAATGGTTGGCACAGGAAATATGGGAGGCCTTTTTCAAGCACATTTATGGTGGTTAGAATAGAGGAATGTGTTGAAACTATAGGGGAGTCATAAGAGAAAGTTGAATTTTTAAAATTTTGTGGACATTGCAACCCTGTTGGTGGCTAAAGAATTGAAATTGGTTGGTCCAAATTTGGGGGAGAGTTCACAAGTTTAAATTCTCCAGTTTACTCTATCTTAGAAAAAATCAAGGGTGAAAAAAATAGGTCTGAAGGTTGATAGTGAAGGGAAGGAGATTGAGTTAATAATACTTGACTAGAAACAGGCTTATTTTGAAGTAGGTTCTTTTTTTGTTTTATTGGTTGGTGGTCACAATTTAGTTCTTTATTTTTTGTAGCTAGTTAATTGTATATTAGATGGTTATGTATAAAAAAATATGGTTATAGAACTTGGTTTTTAATGATGGTTATATGCCTTGATAATTCTATTATCAAGCCAAGCCATATGTTTTTTTTTGCTTTTATGTTTTTTGGGAAGGGGACCCATGAAGCTCCAATATCGATCTAAAATAAATAGCATGCATGATGTATTCATCAATGGAACAATGCCAAAACATCCTTCAATGATATTTTTATATGGATTGAGTGACTTTAGAGCTATATTGGCATACTTTGAAGCTAGACTAGTAGACTCTAGAGATAGACTAGTGGAATTCAAAGCTAGAATGGTAAATTCAAGAGCTAGACTGGCAGACTCTAGAGCTAGACTAGTAGACTCTAGATTCAGACAGGAAAACTCTAGAGTGAGATTGATAGATTTTGAAGTTGGTTTAAGATATTCCATTGTGTTATTAAATGGTCCTTAATGGTACTCTTGTTCACTAGAATCATAGTTTTCAAGCATAGTGTGTTTATGCAACATGTACATACACAATTGATGGCTTTTCCACATAAAGGGTTAGGACATAATGGTAAAACAAGAAACATTGACTCATACATACTAACCAAGGTAAATGTATCCATATTCTAATTTATATTAAAAATAATTTATAAAATGTACATTCAAATCCATTAAAAGGGAGATTAATATGGGATAAATAAGGTCATTACTTGGGTATAATGAGCCATTCTATGGCCTCAATAAGAACAATGATTTAATAGTTAGTTTTTGAGTTAGGATTATAACATCAATGTTAGTGAAGTGTAGTATGGAATATACATTAGTTTTATGGATCATATTTGATGCACATTAATAAATTTAAAATTATCTAATGTCTTCTACAATATATAATCAAAAAATTGGGATATACAAGATCTATTAGGTTTTTTACATCCACTTGAGTGAACTTGTAACTTATTAAGAATAACTAGTACTACACCACTTATCATATATAGATGTATAAGTTAAAATCAATAATATAATTTATATTGTTTAATCATACATCATGAGATTTCCATAAACACAATACTTCCTAGACTGATAGAAATGATAACTAGATAGACATCATGTATGCGTAAATCAATTAATACTGCTCTTATGTATCATGTACAAAGACTAATTAGGTTGGAAAGATATTTAAATATATATCCACTTGAGTGCATTTGTAAATTATTAAGTGTAATTATACCACTTCCGATATCTAGATGCACTTCAATCAATAATATAGTTATTCTCTATGGACTAGTTAGAGCATTATCAATACTAAAAGATCTTTTTAGATACAATAATTTTTCATAGTTTCTTAGATGTATGTACTTGAGTAATGAACCTAGTTTAGTCATATTTTTTAATAAATATATATTTTTAATTATTTTAATATGTACCATTATTAGTAATTTAGACATATTATGTGATCTCCTTACCCAATAATTAGATTCATATATTATATCATGTATAGAATTTGAATTTTTTCATTAATTAAATAAGGAAAAGAAAACATATTTTCATATAATTTTCATTTTTTTATATGATATCATATTTTTTATAGTGCCTCAAAAAAAAATTCCCATATTAGGAATTCTTTCAAGAAACAACATACTTGTAAGGTAATTGAGGGTACTTTAAAACAACAAGTCTCATCAATCCACTTGAGAAGTGCATCGACAAACTAAAATATTATATATATATATGTGTGTGTGTGTGTGTGTGTGCGCGCAAACTATTTTAGTTTATTTTAGATTCTACCTTGATGAGATTCCCATATTGTTTATTCACTACATTAGTACCATTACGAACTTAAAAAACATGGGTAACACTCCACTCCTATTGGAATTTTGAAATCTATCAATTTACTTAAAATTTTATGGGTTATGTCAATCTTGGATATTAGATCTATTTGTAGCTAATTTTAGCCTTATAAAACCTTCATATTTGTTAAAATTAAATATTATTCTCAAAAATCTTATTTTTCATATTTTTATTATCTTATAGGTTTCTTTTATTGTAATTATATAT
Organism: Torreya grandis; assembly: GCA_037957365.1. Taxonomy (NCBI): domain Eukaryota; kingdom Viridiplantae; phylum Streptophyta; class Pinopsida; order Cupressales; family Taxaceae; genus Torreya; species Torreya grandis. The sequence goes on along the minus strand of JARHVA010010307.1, from coordinate 136,670 downwards.
TTTTTACTATTTATTTGGGTAAAATAATTTTGATGTAAATTATAAATATTTTATGGTTTAGTGCAGTGTATTGTTGATGTAAATCCACTTTACCATATTATATTTTTGTGAACCCATGATGTCTTATAACCCTTATGCTAGATTATGCTTATATTGCATATTGGGTATGATTTAGTTTCAGGATTTCATAAACCTTTATATTTTTTTGCCATCCTATTAGATTTAACACTTATTTGTTCTTAATATTTCTTGTTTAAATTTTGGGTTGATTTTTTTAGATATATTTAAATCCTAACTAATTTGTGCCTAATTCAAACCCTAGGGAGTGTTTACATGCTTGTGCCTATAATATATCATGCCTTTGCTTAGTATAGTCCTTCCAATTTCAAAGGTTGAAATATGGTTCATAAAAATGTATTTTTAAATGATACACCTTCATTGGATGATAATAACATGAAAGATATGTATCATAATCATCCTCATCATCATGAAGTTGAATTATAAGAAAAAATAGAGATGATTCCATTAAAAATATTTGAAATTATGCTATGAACAATCCTTATGATATTTATATAACTAAAAACATGGAATGATTTTCTTCCCAAATCCTTCCTCATGTTTCAAATGATGTTAAAAATAATCTATTTATTTTCCTCTTCATATTCATCTAAGTGTTTATAATTATTGTTTGATTTCTCATGTTTAAGCTACTCAATTAGATTAAAAAATACCTCAACCTCAACCATCTAATGATCATATATAATATTCCAATATGTTTTAACTATTTATGGTTTAGAGATAAATAACTCATACACAAATAAATAAAACATTAGACCAATATATATCTATGATATAATAAGTAAAAACTCTAATTAGTCTAACTCGATCCTAAAAATAATAACTGAAAGTAAATAAAATGACTAAACAATCATTGAAATAAAAATTAATGTCAAAAGTGATAAAAATAAATAAACCTAATCAATTTTATAAAAAATATTGAGTTGGAAATAGGATATGGAGGCTAACTAGACTAAAAACGTATAATCTATACCTATACTATACTATGGGATAAAACCGTTAGGAAAATGAATTTATATGGTAAATAATAAAAAAGTGTTGAATGTGCACTTTTGTAACTGCATAATTTTTTACCCTGTAACTAAATTTATACCTTGATAATTTTCATAATTTGTAAATCCTTTGGTAGGTGCACTAGTAGATGATGAATAAGGTTGTGTGTTCACTTTGTTGAATTGAAGGGTAAACTGTTAGATTTCTTTTATTTTGTTTATTTTTCCTAATTCACCATAAAATTTATAAAAGGAATGGAAGAAGTATAAGGCTAACTAGCTCAAAAACCTCTAAGAATTTTCAACTACATATCTTATAGGCATGTAATCAAATCCAATGTAGTTCTCACACATGTGAGTGGAATATTTAGAGAAATATCTTTACCTTATTTGCTTAGTAAATCAATTTCAACTTCATGACATACTCTTAGTCCTTAGTTTTATACGAGATGAAATTAAAATCTTGTTTCACATCCTTAAGAGTATAAATACACAAAATCAATGTGTTCCTAGACTTAAATCCTTTTAATTATGTTTATTAAAATGTTTCTAGGAGGATTTATACATATATACATCACAAAATTAAAATAAGAATCTATTAGCATGTAAACTGACTAAGAAAACACACAAGAAGAAAAAATCATGGGTTTAGACACTTGTTAGAAGTAAATAAGGGTGTAAGGGTCTAAAAAATATAAAGGGACACATTTGGTAAGCCATTGATTGTGTATGTGGCATGATAAAAAAATTATAAATCCATCCCAATAATAATAAGGGTATAGGACAAAGAAAATAAACACATAAGAGGCATAACACACTAAATAAGTGATAATAAAGAGAAAATAGAGGAAAATATCAAGAAATATAATAAAAAAATAATGGGGAAGATAAAAGTACATGAAAAATCACTAATAAAACCCTAATCCTAACTAATGGACCATATGCACAAAATGATACAAAAACATTTTAGTAATAAGCATAGTACCAAAGTACTTTGATGTGCATATGTGTAGCATGAGTGCATCTGTTAGAGCCTAAATTTTTTATTTGATAATTCTGAACATTAGTTTTGACATACATGACTTGTGCATACATATTTTACTCTTTCGCACACTTTCCCCTATCTTTTTGCATATCTATTATCTTGGCTAACCTAGTTTTATATCACACATATTAAGGATATCTCAAGTCTATTCCATAAAACTCTATATTCCTAAGTAGAATGTTTCCATATTTTAGATCAATGTTTTTCCTTACCTAGACAATTCTAGGAAAATTCGAACAATCATGGTTATCACAGGTGTTTACTCTATTAGCAACTTATAGGAATATATAATGACTAATTTTAAAATAAAAACTTATCCCTTAGGCTCTCCTAATAAAGTACCCTATGCCAATTATGGGTTGAAATATCCAAGAGTCATCGATAAATATAAATCAAGCCTATGGTCACTACTAGGCATTTACATTGAGAATCTTTTGCAAGTTTTATAAATGATTTTACATGGCCTTGAGATGTTATCAAAAAAACATGTATATTTTAAAATGCCTCAAAGGACTAGCCTTAGATCCAATTATGAATACAAACACAAGGTAAAATTTTTATGTTTTCAAATTTAGAAAACCAAAGTATTACTTTGAAAATTAGTAGATGAATATTGAGCACACACAATACTAGGTGGAATAACTATGTGTTGTTTAAACCATTCTTAGAGTATTGGAATGTATGTAATGCTCAATAACACATAAAGGAGTGGTTTTGGATGCCCAAACCATATTTATATTTTGTTTTCAAAATTTATCATGTGTTAGAACTTAAGATAGGGTTTCAAGGCAAGGAAAAACAAAATTAAAATCTACACACAAACACGAGGATAATAAAACACACATAAATAATCTAAAGACATAGGTATAATGATATGAGTTATAATGTACTAAAATAATCAAACTAGATAGTGTTGGAAGATAAATTATATTAAATGTTTGGGCATGGGTTTTTAATTTGTTGACAGTGTCTGCATAGGTTTTGATAGTCTATTTCCCAATCCAAGTAGTTTATAAAGATATTATAGTCATTTTGAGAGTTGTGACATAGGTAGTGAATAATATGCATAAGGACATCAACTTAGTTATTATCATTACTCTTACTTAGTCAATTATATGTTTATTAAGTTCAATCAATTCCTATTTAACAATAATATTTATATGGTATATTTCCTCTTTTACACAATATTAATTTCAATAGTTTTATGTTATTTAGATCACATAGAAGTAAAAATAAGAAAAAATGTATGGTAAACTTGATCTTTGTTTTAAGTGTGGAAAACCCTATCTCTCTGTCCCTTAGGGTTTCAAATTTATTTAGCATTATGGTTTTAGATTTGATTTCTTATTTCCCCTTATTCATATAAGAAATCCTAGTATAGTTATAATGGATGTTTATAGTTTATATTTTATGATTCAATATATTATTGTCATGATATCATGCTTCTTTCCTAAAATATGTAATATGTTCAAAAATCATGCAATGCGATGGATTAAATTTATTTTTAATAAAACTAAGGATGATATTAATAATTATGAACTCCTACATCTCTTTACTATAACATGTTTTATGAATATTGAATTTTATATGATTTCAGTTACTAATCGACATGAAAGGGCATGTATGAATCCTTTTGTTATTCATCCTCCTAACCTTAATGTAGTTATAGCCACCATCCTACCCCATTATTTGACTTCAGCTTATATTTGCTTAAGTTGTCCATGATATGACACCATGATGAGGTAAGGCACATCATCCTATACAAAAAAACATAGGTAGTCAAAATGTCCCTCCTAATCCCCCTCCACCTTCTAGGGTACTAACTAAGATCTCAATATTATAATTTATCAATAGGTCCACTATCTTTAAGGAAATTATCTATACAACACTATGTGATAGAAATCTTCTAAATAATATTAAACAAATTTATTTTTCATCCATTATCAATATATTGAAGAACATTGAAGACATGATTTATTTTGAGAAATAATATTTTCCTACTCAAAATATTATAGATTATAATATCTCACTATCCATTCAAGTGATAATATTTAATAAATGAGTTAAGCATGTTCTGGTAGATATGAATCATGATTGAATATTTGTAACATCATATTTCTATAAATATCGAGTACCAATACATATTCTATTCATAAATAAAACATGAATATATTAGGTTTTGATAATATTCCTTGATAGGTGTTAGGAACAATTACTTTGGATTTAATAGTGTACCATAATACATTAACTCTTATGTTTAATTTAATTCCAAATAATTTTCATTATAACCTAATTTTAGGTATACTTTGGATTTATGGAAGCCACGTTATCCACCTTACATCAATGGTTAATATTTGTGCATGAAGTATGTTTAAAAAAAATTCCAATGTATGATCAACCTTTCAAGCATTAAAAAGTATTGAAACCTATTGGTGGATGTATACTAGAATCTATTGATTCTAAAAGTTTTAGGAATTTGTTGTTAGTTATCAAATTATATGTTTATTTGGGTTAGCTTAATAAAGTAATTATGTGAGAATAATGTGAGTTGTATGTGAGCTATAATAATTCATTAGAAGATAGGCTTGAGGGAGAGTCTATAGGGATACGAGAAATCCTATGATATATTTATGGGTTTTTAGATTAGCCTTAACTCTTATTTTGTATAAGATCATTGATCTATTTAATATGTAATCCTCCATCCTTGTAAGATATCCCAAATGGATTGAATAACTAATTATTAATATATATTAATTCTATTGTGTAGTAATATTATTTTTGTGGTAAGATTTGATAACCTATACCAAAAATATCATCTGGTATTAGAGCATTTTTTGGTTTAGGATGGGAGAATAAAATGTCTAGGAGCAATTCTATACTTTTTTGCTCTTATTTTTGAAAATTTATTCTCATATTAAAATTTTTAGTTTAGTTTATTAATAGAGTTTCTAGGTGGCTTTCTTCGCAAGTATTTTTATATGGGATTGTACTTAGAGCTTTGAAAGGAGGAACATGTGTGCTTGAGGAACACATAATCTATGATCTGATAGTTTTTATAATATATCTGTATGATACACTCATGATCTTCAATCTATTTGATAAGGATTCTACATTGTTATTTGTAGGCCTATGATAATTTTCCTTCATATGAAGTTGTATATTTCAGATTCATCTCTATGTAGTATGAAGATATATCAAAATTCATTTAAGATATAGTATTCCATACTCCATGATTATCATTCACTTGATCCCAACAAAAACTAAATCGATGTAGATCTATGAGTGAAATGCATACCATGAATGATTGACATTTAGATGAAAAGATACCTTATTTTATTAGTCTTACACATCACCTATGATTCCATTATTACATACATATTCTAACATCCTTTAGAATTTGAATTATCATGTAATCCTTATGCAACATATAGAAGTTTGTAAAATACATAGAGAGTTATTTGTTTTCATCTACCAGTTTTGTTTTACATTCAACTCAAAAAAATTATCTTCAAGCTTTTCGTAGGTTGACATTATTTGTATAGACCCTAAAAAAAAGAGCTATACTCAAATCAATCTCTCTTAGGGAAATGATGTTGTGGATCATGAACTTTCATTTGACTTCCTCAATCCCTAACTTGAGCTTGGCCAATTCCTCAAGTCCATGATACTTGTATTCATAAGGGGTTGTAGGTTTAATTTAGTTGTTTTATTTAGTTATGAAAGTTTTTCATATTTATTAAAATAATTATCATATAATAGAGTTTTATTAGAATCAGAGTTAGTTAAGTTTCATTAAAGTATCAAGTTATTTTTTTCTAATTTGTTTTATATAAAATATTTTTATATTGTCTTTTTTTTTTTCAGTTTTTAATAATATAGGTATCAAAAAAATTAATTCAAAAGTTATTATTTTTAGTTAATGTAAGGGTTATGTGGTCTAGTGTTTGTTAATAGACACAAGTTTATAATAGCCAATAGATTAATACTTAATTTAGATTTAAAAAATTGAGTATTTAGAGCCTATATTTTTTAATTAAAGTGATAGTTCTCTAGTGAGTTATGGAGCCAAATTGTCAAAAAAATGCCTCAATTATAACTAGATGCACTATCACTTGTACATGATGTCCTTCTTATGGGGGGATTCTAAAATTGACTCAAAAAATTCAAATTCACTAAGTAACATCATACAAGAGGATGGAGGCAACAAATTTTTGAGGCTAAATAACATCCTCTTGAAAGTCACTAGTGATGGGGCCACACAATGCATTGGTGGAAAATAGATGTGCAAAAATGACTATGTTGAGGATGATCACTAGTGATAATGGTTATAATCTATGCTATATGATATTGAGTAAAAAAAATCATATGTGGATGCTACAAGAGATATGATGAGGATTTAATCCTTATTTTTAATTTGTTCCTGTTTTCCTATTTTATGTGATATAATAAGTGATCAATTCAAAATGTCATCTCCTGATCTAAAAATTTAGTGAAATAGTGATCATATATTTTTATATCAAACATGATATTTATAAATTTTGTTGGTCATATTGTGTAAAACCATCTTTAAGGGTTGTTGGTCATACCGTGTAAAACCATATATAAGGGTTATTGGTCATCCTATGCAAAACCATCTATAAGGGTTATTTGTTAGCTTATGTAAAACCATATGTATTAGTTGTTGGTTATCTTGTAAAATATTATTTTTATGTTGTTGTTTGTATTTTAAAACCTTATATATGTTTATGTTTTTATTTGTATCCTTTGTAAAACCATTGATATACAGGCGTGGAAGATGAATAAAAGTGTGGGTCCCTGTTCATACTTGCGTGGTGGTTGTATCCATCCATGAAATCCACTTGTGAGAATATAATTTTTGAGAGTTATGAAATGACACATGTAGATCAAGATAATGAGTAAGTAGAGGTGTCACACTAACATTACATAATGATATGTTTTATACCATGTTTGCACTAAGGGGGGAATGTTTGTAATTTGTTGTTAGTGCTCACATTGTATGTTTGTTTGGGTTAGTTTAATAATGTGGGTTAGTTTAATAATGTGTATTTTATAGGAAATCATTGAGATATTTAGTATGTAATCCTCCATTCTTGTAATAAATCTAAAATGGATTGAACATATGATCATTAGTGTGTATTAATTATATTGTGTAGTCATATTATTTTTGTGGTAAGCTTTGATAACCTATACCAAAATTATTAAATTCCTACATAATACCTCCATTTCAAGTTAGTCACTGGAGAAAATCTATACATATGAAGTTGTAAAGTTGAGAAAAACCATATCAAATGAGCTAACTCTAATTATATGACTAAATAAAGAAACAATTAAATAAGCATACAATATTTATAAAGAACAAAAAGATAAGATTCTATATTTTCATTTTTTGGTCAACACAAAATATCTTGATCAAAAATTTAAGGAAGATGTTAGTGATGATGATGAAAATGAATTATTTGAAAACATAGATTACTACCTATCTTATCTAAAATTTACACCTATAGACTTATTTTCATATAAAATTGACTTTCCAAAAACATCCCACTTTTTATCCCAATGTGTAGACCTTGTCCAAAAGATTAATTTTGAATGTAAAAACTTAGTGGAAATTTTCTTAATTTTGTCTAAAAATTCACTTCATTTTTTTCACATACCAATAAAACTTATAAATGTTCCCTAAGTTTATGAATTATTTAAAATATGTGAGGTTAATGTAGAGTGAAAAGTGTGTGAATATGTTATATTTACCAAGGTGCCCACATAATGCAAAGTCCACAAAGGTGGAAAATTTTGAAATGTTAAAATATACATGCAAACTTTGGAAAAGGCAAACAAGTCAAAATTTATAAGCCCTTCATGTACATTATATGGGGGAAAGTGTTCTTGAGATTTAAAGGTTCACTATAAGTGAAAAAAGGTGAATTAGGAAGAAGAATGTTTTAAAATACATAATAAACTATATTTAAAAAATCTAGCATGTTAGTCATAAGTTTACAAGGTTTCTATAGTTTTGAAAAACTTGAAAAGGGTGAAGTACACTATACAAGCATTTAAAAATGTGCTTAAATATATTTATTTCCTACGGAGTAGTCTGAAGGTTATATAAAGGTAACACAGGCTTCTTAAACAATTCAAAATCTTAGGATCTTCCTCCTATGAAATATATTAACTCTAAAGTGACCCTACCCACTTATTTTTGTGTATGTTTCCTTTGAATCCCTTATTGTAGGTCATTTTATCTTAAAAAATCATCATTCTCATTATTTCCTTGTTATTTTTTATTCAATATTCTACCTATTTTATCATCTCATTATTTAGGGTTCGATGGTATCCTTACTAAGCTTGTCCCTTTGTTTCTCATCCTCTAATTCCTACATTATTCATGCACATTTGATATCATTTATATCTTAAGAATTACCTTGCCTTATCCACAAAATTTTATGGATTTTTTAACTTCCCTTAGCATTTCACATTTCGGAGGTACCTTGAGCACCTCAAAGTTTTCGTTGGGTCATGCAACTCTTAGGATAGGTTTCAAAAATAAATTACAACATTTTATGACAATATGTCCCTTAATTTGGATTATCCTAAAACACTTTTTAACTCTATATTACACATATAGAAATTTAAACTTTCTTAGCTTAGGTATATGGGATATGAACCCATTTATTCTTTGGAGACTAGTATTCCCAAGGTTGGAGTTTAAAAAATATTTCACATTGATATTAGGAATTCTTGGGAAAGAATGAAATATGGAAAGAATTTTTCCATTGGGAAACACATCTTCGATAGTGGAATCCCAAAAATAACTTCATTCCCTAATTTAATCCAATGTAGGACCAAATTGTCATGTGTGAAAAATGATCAAGAGACAAAATAGATTAAGGTTATTAATGATGTAGTAATGGCTAATTTGGATAGGCATTAATTGAATATAACTCTCTAATTTTTTTCTCCTGATCAAAAAATAACATTGAGAAAATAAATTTCATGACAATACTAAGACCAAAACACAAATAAATGCCTAAATATGGTCAACTATATTTATTTTAAGAAGAAGAGAATGGGTCCATCTAATCTCCCTAAGTCTTTAATTAGATATAATTTTCATGAATATTTTACTAATATGATCACCTTGCTCAATAATGTGATGAGAAACCTGGCCACAAAAAAATTTCATGAATGGATGTGCATGATCACCAAAATTAACTATGAGGGTAATAAATTTAGATACTAGGGTCATATCACCAGTGACACTCTACATTATCAATTGAAAAACCTGGATAATGCCAAAAAACTTTATATGACTTTTGATTTGGTGTATTTGATTGTAGTCTTGAGGGTGAGGCATAATCTCAATTCATATGGATAGTTCACTCCTAGAATAATTATTTATTAATATTATCCCTAGATCACTTTTGAGAATGGGAAAATACACTTAAAAATAATCAATGGAATGAATTATATTTTTATAATAAGGTTTTTGGATTGTAACATAATAGTTCAAATCTTAGATGAAGTTGTTAGTTTGGTGAAACATTATGGGAGCCATTTCATTCAATTCTTGAAATTCACTTATATTAGATTAGTTAGAATCAATGGGACCCAATATTGGCTTAAAATATATGCTAATGAAAAAAATACTCTCTTATAATTGTAAATGAAGCTAGGGGAAATACACAAAATACGTAGAGAAAACATATAATTGGAATTTAGTTTCATATTTGTTTTACTATATATAAAAGATAGTGTTTAACATGAAAAATATTTATACTAAAATAATTTACTTCCCCGTGTAGTTTTAAAACATAATATTTCCATTTTATTACAAGGGCTTTGTAATTAATCATCTCAAGCTATGGCTAAGCTATTATCATAAACCAAAAATTGAGGATTACTAGGATAACTATGTAGATGATTTTGAGGTAAGAAGGATAGATTATACTATGATGAGCTTAGAGAATATAAGATCATTCATATTATAATGGGTGAGAAGGGTATTTTATGATGGAAAGAACTAGGAATACCCCATGTACACCCATAACTATCAACATGTGCCTTTTCCTAAATCAAACTTGAATTTAAAGGAAATAAAGGATTTGCATGCACACCACTGATTGGTTTTATAGAAATCAAAGAGATATTTCAAAACTAAATTAGAAAAATTAAAAGGTATAATAAGATATAAGAATGTGGAATCTTCCAAACATTTGAAGTAGATAGCTAGATCAAATATTAAGCCACCCAAATTTAGTATCCGTTTTAAACTTTCATAATCAAACACATCAATATGAAGTGGATGAGCTTAAGAAGAGCCTAACCAATAAAGTATTCCTGATAAGAATTGTGGAAAATAATCTTCATTTAGAGCTAAGTTTCTTGTCAAGATACCTCTTTCCTATTCATTTTAGTTATGTGAATTCCCTTCTTCATAAGCCCTCAATTATTCCATATTTATTGATAACATAAATCCTTAGTTGATGGATTTGGACCAAGGCCTAACTTAATTAATACTCATTTCTACTCATATCAATATGGATTTTCCATCTCCAACTCATGTGACCCTCCACCTACTTCTCCACTTTAAAAATAATCCATTACTCTAGAGGACTCTTCTTCTATTCTTGATATTTAAAATTTTAGATAATTTAGTGACACACATTTTCCATGGTGCACCCACTCTTGAGGAAAAAATAAGAAAGTTGTCAAAGATGCTACCATTTATTTTAATGTAATGCAAAATATATTATATATTATTCCACCAAAAAAAACCAATGTAACTTCAAGGTTGATATTAGATTATTTTTGGGCACAGTTTGTGGATATTGTATACCAATGGTCAATAATAATGAATAAGAAAAGAGTCTAGTAGTTTATAAATCAAGAAAATTTTATTTAGGGAATTTGAGTCATGAAAGTGATATTCATAGCTTCAAGGAGTCTATATATAGACTATTAAATAGGGTAAAGGAAGGTAAATTGACACATGGACAAATTGAGAATCAATTATACATGTTTGCTACATAGATCAAGTCATTCATCACTATGAGTGATACTCCTCTAACACCCATCTCATAATATTCCCCCATTTTAAACACTGATAAATAAGTTTTTGATAACATTTTCAACTACAACAATCATGAAAAGGTGATAAAAGCTTGGGTTAGTTAGTTATTAATAAATGAACTTTAATTTATAGATGACAGAATAAAAGATTTTGATATTTTGACAAATAAGCAAATAAAAGTGGTTTGAGAGGTAAAAATAAAAAATAAAAAAATGATATAATGGAAGAGTTTAATTAGAGATATGAAGGATATGTCCTATGTAGATGAGAAATTGTATATTTAAAAATGTGTCTTTATTAATTTTGAAGACAATGCCTCCCACTTGTGGTCATATATTGTTGATTGGAAGATTAGTGCATTGTAAGAAGCTCTAATATAGTCATGTTCAACACAATCCATGCAAAAATATGAGGTCAAATATCCATGAAACTATTTTGGAAATTCATTTTGAGCTACTAAAAGGATAGGATTTTAAACCATACATAGTTAAAAAATTATTAGAACAATTTTAAAAATCAGTAAAATAAAAACTATTTGGAATGATTAGTTTCAACATGGAAGCAATGACTAAGCTGAGAAACATTCATAATGTAGATATAAAATTCAAAAAAAATATCCCTAACTTATTTAAATGGATCAATGAGATGGTAGAAGTCATGGAGACATAGTTGGTGTGACTCTACCAGACCATCATCTTGAAACATGAATTGTTGTGACTAAAATCAATAATTAAAAGATGAAGTAATCATAGTTAGGAGATCATATCATGGTTGTGAAAAAAATAAGAAGGAATGATTTTCAAGAAAGATACCTCCATCTAGCATAACATATTATTTTTCTTTTTTTCCAATTCTTATTTATATTTTTTACAATATCAATTTACTTTAGAATGTATCACTTTCACCTTATAATGTGAAAATGTTAAACTTAGAAACATGAGATTAATCTAAGGGATTTAGTTAAAAAATAGTTATACTCTCTTATACATTATAAATAGGATAAAAATTTATTATAAAGAGTTTAAATTTATTATAAAGAGTTTTTTTGACACCATAATAAAGTTTGGTAGAGAGGAAGATTGAGAGAAGACTTTGCACTTGTTTCCAAGAAAATACAAAGACATTTTTATGGAAATTTATGTCTAATTAATTCTTTACTAAAGATTTGTGTTACTCTATTTAATGCATTTATTTTGTTGTCTTTATTAACACTAATAAATAAAATTTTGAAATTTTAATACCCTTATAAGTTCCTTTCTTTCATAATAAGTGAGATATGAGTTTGTTAACTTATGCATGTACGTATTTCTTTCTTTCCTTCACAATTTTCTCTCTCACACTTCTATCTAAATTTCTATTAAACCCCCCTAAATGCAAGTTTTAATTTTAAAACTATATATAATCCTTTTCCAATATTTTATTATTTTTAATGATTAAACCTCACACATAATAGACGAAGGACTAGTTTCCCCCTTTAATATTGAAAAAAATCCCTATTTTTCCTTTGAGCAAAATAATTTCCGAATACTTTTTGGCACCCACTATGGGGAATATTTTTTATATTTTTTGTGATGCCCAAAAAATCCATTATTCAATCAACATGACCATGTCCAAAAATTAGGCACCTATTTATCAACCAAATATTTATTGTATTTATTTCACCAAAGAATGAATTTCCTTTAATCTATGATCCCATGCATGGGATACTAGATTGATTGCCACACAATACCAAAGAATTTCCAAAATCATAAACATAAAAATATGGATTATATGTTGCATAAAGAGTTAAGAAACCTCATCACCAAAAGATACCCTAAATATATTATCATAATAGTTTAAAGAGTTATTTTAATATCCCTTAAACCCACACCTATTCCTAGAATTTAAGTCTTTCTCATCCCATCTAAAAATAAAATTACCATAGTAAGTAAAATAGAATTTAAATTAAACCCATTCTTTGATTTCCAATAAAAAATTAATTTCAAACTAATCCAAAGAAATGGAAAAAAAAAAAAAAAAAAAACCTAAAATCACACCTACTCTAAATAAAGTAAAACAATAAGATGGATTTGTAAAAAGTAGGGTACTAGTTATTTTAGGAAATATTTTCCTTCAAATTAGAATATTAAGAAACATGGCCATAGAACCTTAGAGTCTAACTATAATGACACTTTATCTTGATGGTAAGTTACATGATCTACCCAAAGATTCATTAAATAATTTTCCAAAATTAACTGAAGATGGAAAACAACATCAAGAGGAGCTCATCTCTACATTTATTGATCTATGTAATATCCTTGGTGTTTAACATAAAGATGTAGCAATAATGTTTTTTATTGGAACTCTGAAAGAAGGATCTAATGAATGTTTTCAACATCCTAGTCTAGGATCCATTCATGATTGGGCCACCATAAATTCAAATTATAAAATCTTATTCTAACCACCTAAGGATGCGCATGCCTTCCTTTCTCAATTATGACAAATGAATAAATAAACTCATGAGCTCATGAAAGAATTCATGGCCAAATTCAATAAAATGTTTCATAAAATCCATACCGTAGTTAGGAATAAGAATATAATCACTTTTTTCCATCAATGTATAACTTCATGAAGTAGGATTTATATTGAGAATTACTTATGTGGTTGGTCTAAATTATGATTAAATATTAGTTGTATAAGATTAAGATGATCTATTCATGGCTAGATAGATGAATAAATATCCTATACGAACTAATGGCCAAAGTTAAAATAAAATTTTCACTGATTTGCTAATATAAAAGATGTCTAATGATATTAAAGCCTCAAAAAACCAATTTCCCCAAACTAAATTAGCTCTTCTATATCAATATGTGATAATTAATAATTATGGATTGTACAATGGTAACCACCCTCTTATCCTAGATCCATAACACAAAATAGAAATCAAGGCTCATCTAGTTGTAGCTACTCTAATCAATGTAATGCTTAAGTCTTAAGATGTGTATGAATCTGATGAATAATTGGTAGGATAAAATATTCATGTTTTCAATTAAATATATTTGAATAACTTTATTATGTCTATAAAATTTGATATTGTGAGTATAATTCAAAAAATAATGATCATACTTTGATTTTTTTGAATAATACTCGAAAACATCTTCCCAAAAGTTTATTACTCTCAAAGGTTATCCTTTTCCTAATGAGTCCATGGATATGTATCTAGAAGGAAAGGTATACATACCCTCCATATCATCATTTAGGTCATCAAAAACCTATTTCCTTACCAAAAAATAATCAAAATACATCTCAAGGTAATGTGAATCCCAAAGCATCAACCTTTATTAGTCTACCTACATTTGATATTATGGGAGATGTAAACAAAACCAAAATAAAAATATATTATATTGAGTATTTGAAGTATAATCTAGATTAATTTGATAGGTTATATAAATTCATTATGGGATATAATCCTAATACCTCTATGTCTCCATCCAAAGGTATCCTTGAAATGCCTAGAAAAAATCAAACCCTAAAAATCTCATGGCTTTATTTACCTAAAAACATTGAAACTTAGAACCATTTTCTGTTTGATTTTCAATAAAGGTTAAAAACTTATTAGATGCATCATAATTTATAGATATTCTAGCAAACAGGTATTTGCCAAATTTTCTCATGCACTAGGATTCACATGTACTATAAATTTTGGTCGATGATACTCTATGAAAACCAAATAAATACCCTTATATATATTAAGGATGGTGAAGTAGCCTTGGTTGCTTACATGCAAAAGAGAGTCCAAATGACTATCCTAATTGATCATACTCTTGAAAATTATGTAATTTTATTGGGAAAACGTTTATGAAGAGACATATGGGTTGAAATATATATGGAATGGTCTCATTTTATTATTTCTAGTTAAATGAGTAAAATAAAGGTTGGACCTTGATCTCCAAACAAAAAACACATTTCAAAATTAGATTAGGCTTGTGCTAATATTTTGTTTGAATATGTAGGCTTGGGAAATTATATGATGATGTATGAAAGTAATTTATACATCCTAAAACTCATTAAAGGTGATAATAACAACATATGGACACTCAAATTTTATGGAAGTTGTTCTTCTACTGGTGTAGGTAGTAGAGTGTTTTGATCTCTCCCAAAAATGAACCCATTCCTTTCTCATATAAGCTATAGTTTATATTCATAAATAACACTATAAAATATGAATATTTGGTTATAGGATTACAATTTATAGAAGATATATGTATAATAAGTTCAATATATTATGATGATGTCGAATTGATTGTCAAGAAAGTATGAGATCAATATCAGGTCAAGAATGATCACCTAAAAAACTAACAAAATAGATAATGGGAATGTATTAAAGTTTTTGAATACTTATATATAAATAAATTATATAGAGAATAAAACACTAGAGTTGATGTCTTAGTTTTATCTTCCTCTTTTTTGATCCCTACTCAAAGAATCAATAAATACAAAGACACTATAAAGTTGGTTTATCGACCTCGTGTGTTGGATATTTATTAACATTTGAAAGTGTTTAACAATAAAAAATCATATCCTTATTTTAAAATGATAATAACTTCATAAATATATATTTTTAAGGGATTTCTTGTGCCTATAGATAATATCACTCTCAAGCTGATGAAGAAAAAGTTTATTATATTTCTAAAGTTGAGATTGAAATAAAAAATGAGACTAAAAATGTAAAAGGAGAAGATGAAATTATCTAAATAAAGGGGGGAAATATTACAAAATGTAGTGTATTAATGAATAATTATTTAATAATAATTATAGATAAATAAAAAATAATCAATAGGATTTAAAAAATATTAAACGATAAACATTGGTACTACAGAAGCACCCAAATAAGTGAACATTGATGAATATTGTTGTAATGAAGAGATACAAATATTCATAAACATTTTCAAGTTGTATAAATATGTTTATTCCTCATATTATTGTTCCTTAAAGTTTTTATACTAAAGGATCAATCATAATATTCACTTGAAACTTGGTCTTAACTACTATAGTCAAAATGAAAGGCACTATAACCATAAGGTTGATGGAATAATTTACAAATAAATGAAAAAAAATTTGGATGCTAAACTAATATTTTACATTCATAACTCAACTTGGGTGGAAAACATATGCCTATGAGGAAAAAGAGCAGATAAATAATTTATGTTTATTACCATATTTTATATCAGGCATCTTTTAAATATAATTATGTGTTTCCTATAATGAATTAGGTTTTAGAATAAGTTAGTGAATTTGAGATTATTGTTAAGGTGTGGAGCCTAAAAGCTTCACATATGAGCGCATTACATAGTTTCAGGTCTACACAGTCACCGGCGTCGGTCAGGAGTGACCGATGTCAGTTAGGAGTAGATGAAGGAATGCCGGTGTCGGCAGAGGATCGGCCGATGACGGTCACAGGCAAACAGGCAGGAACCGGCATCGGTTACCTGTGCATCCAGAATGTTATTTCCGAGGACAAAAGCGAGTGTTTGCATGATGAGTTTAAGTCTTAGTCTTAAGTTCGCGTTTCTATTATTAGCAAGATTGTTTTTAGAGCCCTTGTTCAAGAGGCTTAACTGTTGGTTGTAAGAGCATGCTCAAGTTTCCTAATTCTATATGTAGGAAAGATCTTCTTAGCTTAGTGAGTTGAATTGTATGAGTAGAACATTGTGAATGTTTGAAGGACAGTACAGAGTTGTATCAATCCAGGTTGTTGGAGTTGATTGTACTTGAGAGAGAGAGATCTTGAGGAATAGAGATCTAGAGAGAGATCTTGTGCATCTGAGAGAGGTGTGGAAGAAAGAAGTTTCTTCAATTGTATTCCTTTTGTAAAGAGTTTTAATACAAGTTTTTAGGGTGGTTTCTTGTATCTCTTGTTCTGTGCTATTTATCATTCTAGTTACTTATCTATCTGATTTAATTCTGTGTTTATTGCTTTCACAAGTGTAATC
The DNA here is from genome assembly GCA_037957365.1 of Torreya grandis. Lineage (NCBI taxonomy): Eukaryota > Viridiplantae > Streptophyta > Pinopsida > Cupressales > Taxaceae > Torreya > Torreya grandis. Next base: position 119,495 of record JARHVA010010307.1, on the reverse strand, counting down.
ATTGTTGGTTGATCCCCAACAAGTGGTATCAGAGCTCAGGTTCACTAACAGGTGGTTCAGATCTGTGTAGTGTGTATTGATTACAGGTTGCTCATAGGGGTTTCTGCAGGGATTTCTGTTTGAGTGGGAGAAGCAATGGCAGAAGAAAGTAAGTTGAGAATGGAAAAGTTTAATGGCAAGAACTATCAACATTGGAGAATGCAGATAGAGGACTATCTGTATCAGAAAGATCTTTACTTACCGTTAGGTGGGATTGCAAAGAAGCCCAAGGACATGTAGGATGAAGAATGGGAAGTTCTTGACAGAAAGGCTCTGGGGTCTATAAGACTGAGTCTTGCATCCACTGTGATATCTAATTTATCACAGGCAAAAACAACGGTAGAGTTAATGACTACGTTAGCAAATTTGTATGAAAAACCCTCAGCTTCTAATAAGGTATATCTTATGAATCAGTTATTTAATTTGCATATGCAAGAAGGTGGATCTGTATCTAATCACCTGAATGATTTTCATGGTATTGTTAATCAATTAAGTTCAGTCAATATTGTATTTGATGATGAAATAAAATCTCTTTTAATATTATGTTCTTTGCCTGAAAGCTGGCATGGCTTGGTAATGGCAGTTTCTAATACTGCATCTGCTTCGAATATTTTAAAAGTAGAGGATGTTGTTAGTGTTATCTTGAATGAGGAAATTCGCAAGAAAAGCATAGAGGAAACATCAGGGAACGCTTTAAATCTCAAGAGCAGGGGAAGGAAAAAAGAGAAGAGCAAGCGGAGATCAAGATCTAAGTCTAAGGGGAGAGGCAGATCCAAATCTAGAAATGGCAGAAGGCCACAATGCTGGAATTGTGGAAAGTTGGGGCACATAAGCAGAGATTGCTGGTCAAAGCCTAAGGAAGACAATCAACATGAAGGAAAGGAAGAGACAAAGGTTGCAGGTATTGCACAAGATGCTCTAATTTTCTCTTTGCATAATAATATAGAATCTTGGGTATTAGATTCTGGTGCATCTTTCCATGCTACCCCTAACAGAGAATATTTTAGTGACTATATCCATGGAGATTTTGGAATAGTGTACTTAGGGGATGACAAGCCTTGTAAGATTATTGGCAAAATTAAAGTGCAGCTAAAGATGCATAATGGCAACACATGGGTGTTGAGAGATGTGATGCATGTTCCTAGCTTAAAGAGAAATTTGATTTCTGCAGGAAAGTTAGGAGATGAGGGTTGTACAGTAACTCTCACAGCAGAATCTTGGAAGGTGACCAAGGGTGCACTTGTTATGGCCAGAGGTAAGAGAGTAGGTACTCTCTATTTATGTAATTATGTTACTGATATTTCTCCTTCTGTATTATCTACTTTAGATGTGGATGCTAAATTGTGGCACTCAAGGCTTGGCCACATGAGTGAGAAGGGGATGTCAATTCTTAAGTCTAAAGGTAAGCTTTCAGATTTGAAAAGTATGGATCTAGAATTTTGTGAGCATTGTGTATTTGGAAAATAGAAAAGGGTTAGTTTTCTCAAGACTGGGTCTACTAAGAAAAGGCATAAGTTGTAGCTTGTTCACACAGACGTGTGGGGACCGGCTCAGGTAGCTTCTATTGGAAGATCACAGTAGTATGTTACGTTCATAGATGATGCTACAAGAAAGGTATGGATCTACTGTATTAAAAATAAATCTGATGTATTTGAGACTTTTAAGATTTGGAAAGCTATGGTTGAGAATGAAATAGGTAGAAGATTGAAGTGCTTGAGATCTGACAATGGCGGTGAGTTCTGTAGCCTTAAGTTCAACTGGTATTGTTATACACATGGAATCCATAGGCAAAGAACGGTTCCAAGGACACCTCAGCAGAATGGTATTGCTGAAAGGATGACCAGAATAATCATGGAGTGTGCAAGATGTATGAGATTGCATGTTGGGTTGCCCTTAGAGTTTTGGGTAGAAGTTGTTGACACTGTAGTGTACCTGATTAATAGAGGACCCTCTACAGCTCTGGATGGTGGAATTCTAGAAGAGGCATGGACAGGTAAAAAGGTAGATCTCTCATATCTCAAAGTTTTTGGTTGTGAAGCCTTTGTGCACGTAGATAAGGAAAATATAAAGAAGCTTGATGCTAAGTCTATGAGGTGCACGTTTATTGGCTATGGCTCAGATGATTTTGGTTTCAGATTTTGGAATCTAGGAACTAACAAGGTAATTAGGAGCCGTGATGTTGTTTTCAATGAAAAAGTGATGTATAGTGATCAGATGAGGAAGCGGAATCAATCTGGGCAGAGCAATGAAGAATTGGACGAGGTGACGGTCCAAAATGAGCTCACGGGAAAAAGAAATAATCACTTGCAGGAAAACACAGAGACTGACGTCGGTAGTACAAAAATTGATGTCGGTCATACAGAGACCGACATCGGCAGAACAGGTACCGACGTCAGCCAGGAAGAACCGGCATCGGCCAGTAACAGGTCTACAGGTGGCCAAGGTCGGTCATTGTCAGAGAATTTGGGTGGACAGCGTGTTGAGAATGAGTCTAAGACACCCATCAGGAGGTCAGAAAGGGTAAGTAAGCCTCCAATTAGATATTCTCCTTCTTTATATTATTTATTACTAATTGATGGTGGAAAACCAGAGAGTTTTGAAGAAGCATTACAGGTGGAGTCCAAGAGTCAGTGGGAGCGTGGCATGGTTGAGGAGATGGAGTCCTTGAGAGAGAACCAAACATGGGATTTGGTTGAATTGCCAGCTGGTAAGAGAACACTGAAGAACAGATGGACCTACAGGTTGAAGGAAGGTGAGGATGGATAGATGAGATATAAGGCCAGATTGGTAGTGAAAGGATTTGCACAAAAGCCAGGTATTGACTTTGGTGATATTTTTTCTCCTGTTGTTAAAATGACTTCTATACAGGTTGTATTGTCTTTGGTTGCTTTTGAGGATTTGCATCTTGAGCAGCTAGATGTTAAGACAGTGTTTCTTCATGGAGATTTGGATGAGGAAATATACATGGAACAACCAGAAGGATTTGAGGTCAAGGGTAAGGAGAAGTTAGTGTGCAGATTAAAGAAAAGCTTGTATGGCCTCAAGCAAGCTCCTAGACAGTGGTATTTGAAATTTGACAGGTTTATGACTGAGCATGGCTACAGTAGGTGTCAATCTGACCATTGTGTATATTTTAAGAGATTTAATAATGGTAGATATATTATTCTATTTTTGTATGTAGATGATATGCTGGTTGCAGGATCACACATGCAAGATATCTCTGAGCTTAAGGTGAAATTAGCTCAAATGTTTGCTATGAAGGATTTGGGAGCAACAAAGAAAATCCTTGGCATGAGCATTAAGAGAGACAGGAAAAATCACAGGTTGATATTGTCTCAAGAGGATTATGTGGACAAGGTGTTGAAACAGTTCAATATGTAGGATGCTAAACCGGTAAGCACACCTTTGGCTAGACATTTTAAGTTGAGTAAAGAACAATGTCCTAATTCACATGATGAGGTAGAGTACATGAGTAAGGTTCCATATTCTTCCACGGTAGGGAGTTTGATGTATGCAATGGTGTGTACTAGACCGAATATTGCCCAAGCAGTGGGAGTAGTAAGTAAGTATATGGCCAATCCAGGAAAGGAACATTGGAAAGCAGTTTAGTGGATCCTTAGATATATGAGAGGAACTAGCAGTAGACACTTGTGCTATGGAGGTTCAGATACTTCTCTACATGGTTATGTAAATTTAGATATGGTAGGTGATTTGGATGGCAGGAGGAGCACCAGATGTTATGTTTTTACTGTAGGTGGAACGGTGGTTAGCTGGATATCTAAGTTGCAGAAGGTTGTTGCCTTGTCAACTACAGAAGCAGAGTATATTGCAGCCACAGAAGCTAGCAAAGAGATGATATGGATGACATGGTTCATGGAAGAGCTTGGAAGGGAGCATGGGAGTTATAGATTGTATAGTGACAGTCAGAGTGCAATCCATTTGGCTAAGAATTTGGCCTTTCACTCAAGAACCAAGCACATACAGCTAAGGTACCACTTCATACGACAGGTATTGGAAGATGGTGAGTTGAAGCTGGAGAAGATCCATAAAGATAAGAATCCTGCTGATATGTTAACCAAGCCGGTTACAAAGGAGAAGTTGAATCTTCATTCAACTTCTGTTGGTCTTCATGATTGAGTTGAAGATGGAGGAGCTAGAAGATGTTGCTGTACAGGTATTGGTGCAGCTGTTTATCTCCAAGTGGGATATTGTTAAGGTGTGGAGCCTAAAAGCTTCACATATGAGCGCATTACATAGTTGCAGGTCTACACGGTCACTGGCATCAGTCAGGAGTGACTGATGTCAGTCAGGAGCAGATGAAGGAATGCCGGCGTCGGCAGAGGATCGGCCGATGACAGTCACAGGCAAACAGGTAGGAACCGGCGTCGGTTACTTGTGCGTCCAGAATGCTATTTTTGAGGACAGAAGCGAGTGTTTGCATGATGAGTTTAAGTCTTAGTCTTAAGTTCACGTTTCTATTATTAGCAAGATTGTTTTTAGAGCCCTTGTTCAAGAGGCTTAACTGTTGGTTGTAAGAGCATGCTCAAGTTTCCTAATTCTATATGTAGGAAAGATCTTCTTAGCTTAGTGAGTTGAATTGTATGAGTAGAACATTGTGAATGTTTGAAGGACAGTACAGAGTTGTATCAATCCAGGTTGTTGGAGTTGATTGTACTTGAGAGAGAGAGCTCTTGAGGAATAGAGATCTAGAGAGAGATCTTGTGCATCTGAGAGAGGTGTGGAAGAAATAAGTTTCTTCAATTGTATTCCTTTTGTAAAGAGTTTTAATACAAGTTTTCAGGGTGGTTTCTTGTATCTCTTATTCTATGTTATTTATCATTCTAGTTACTTATCTATCTAATTTAATTCCATGTTTATTGCTTTCACAAGTGTAATCATTGTTGGTTGATCCCCAACAATTATATCCATGCTTATATTTTTTATATATATAAATAAGTGGGAGCTATATGTATTGGCTAGGATGACCAATGTAACAATCTTATTTATCTCTATAGATTAATATACAATCAATAATTCAATAATATAGAGCTTACATATACTTGGATTCTACAATGATGGTGCTCAAGGTGGTCATAGATTTAGTAAAATGTAATCCACTTTAAATTTCAAGGATATAGGGTTCCAAAGCCTATGCCTAAGATACAAGGTGTGATTCTAACTAGATATCAAGATAAATCAATGATATAGTAATGCTAGTAAGGGTGTATCAAGAATATAATATGGAAATTTCATGAAAATAACTAATGAACAAGGGTGATGTATATCTAAGACATATGTAAACAATATACTAATTAACGGTAAATGAAAAAATGGTCAACCATAAATGGTCTATGCAATGTAGGGTATAGAAAATCTAGAAGTCCTATCACTATAGCAACTTGTTATATATGATAATATAACAATAATTCAAGTGTGTATACACATGTGCACGTGCCCACACACACACACACACACACACACAAATTAAATAAATGAAATAAAATAAGGACAAGGATACTTAAATTTTATTTTAATCTTTGACACATCAATCTCCCTCTTGGCTCTAGTGTCACTTTGAAAGGAATGTTTTAGGATGAATACTCAAATAGATATATGAATACTTAGGTATCATTCATTTTGGATTATAAATACTAGGTGTACCTCTTTGGTTAAAATTTTCCTATAACTCCTCCTTTTTCCACTTAAGATTATAAATGAAAATGAAAGTAGAGTAGATAAATGTTATGTGTTGGGAATGATAATTAACACCCCTATGTGTGTGTGTGTGTGTGTGTGTGTGTGTGTGTGTGTGTGTGTGTGTGTGTGTGTGTGTGTGTGTGTGTGTGTGTGTGTGTATGGCTCTAAACCAAGAAATAAACCTGAACTCTAAGGTGACAATGTTAGTGAGGCTTATATAATCAGATGAGATGTCAAGTGACTCAAATATACATTGGCCAACATAATATAGTTGGGATGGAAAGGACATATTTATAACTATATCATCTAGGTTGATATAATACATGGAATACAAGTATGAATCAAATTGTATTATCCTAGCCAATACATTATGAATATAGGGTGGCTAAAAAAACTAGATCGAAAGTATATGAAGAAATAATATGGAAAGAGACTCATAGGATATTATACTAATAGTAGTTAAGTTATGAAAAAATAGTCTACAAAAATCTCTCATAAAGTTCCATGAGCCAATCCCATCCCTTTACAAGTACACTCATTAGGATCTACACTTAGGGAGATTGAGGTGAAAACAAGTCTTGTAAGAAAAATAATTAGTAAAATGATAAAGATTAAAAATATAAGGTGTATATATATTCCCAACCCAAAGCTTATCACATGTCATAATAGTGTAAGGTGGGATCGTGCTTTAGGAAAGATACATATTAAAAAAACATAGTAGAAAATGTTGAATAATTGATAGTAAATAAATAAAGATAAATATGCACATTCACATACCTTTTCAACATTAGAGATAATGTTGCATGTGATGTAGTTAATGGATGGTTCCAATCTAAAATATTGACATGTAGACCAAAAAATAAGTCAAAAATAGGAATATCTACAATTGTTTTGTTATCACCACAATTTTTTTTACTTCACCTAAACCCTAATGCTTCTTTTGGTTCATCAAAAGGACATATGAAAATAGATATATGAGATAAATAATATAGATGTAAAAATCAGAAAATTTTAAAATTTTAATTGAGAGGTATAAATAGGTGAAAAGTAAATCATTCATTCATTTTATATTTTTAAAAACCTAGAGTTATAGACGAGCATTTATGGCATGACAAGAGATGGTAGCCAAATGATGATGAGGTGGCCATATTTGAGGTTTAAAAAAAGATATCACACAAGGTATGAAGGTAGGTGATGCATTTATTATTTGATTAGGTAAATCAAGTAAAATAAAATATATTTAGGTTTTCTTCCTGTCGAAGAAAATCCATGTAGCAGAATTTGTCCCAAAAATATTCAAAATGCAATAATTTTTTAAATGGGTGACAAGTAGAAAACTAAGAATTAAATTTAGTCCCGTGTAAATTTATTAGGGATGAGGGATGAAATAACCACCACTAAGAAACTATATCAGTCATGAGGATGAGTTGAGTCATGGAAAAAGATAATCTTCACCAATACTGTATGGTATAGAGGATGTTATCAAGATAATAAAAATCACTGAAATGGTTGGTACCATGTGTGGTGGTTGATAAAATATAAAATTAATAAAATGGCTGATATTTTATAGTCATAGACACTACCATAGTATGAAAATTGGATGGTTGATAACATTCATTATTGATAATGCAGTAGGACAACAAAATATATGGCTAATACAATACGTAATTGGTCAATGCTAAAGGAAATGACTGCATGGTTGATACCTTATACTCATGGTTAATGTAGTAGGACAAGAAATACATGAATGGTGTAGTAGAAATTATAAGTGGTAGATGTAGTAGATTAGTCATAAAATGGCTAATATATTATCAAAAAATGCCTTTTATTATTTTGATGTTATTTTAAGTTAGATTTTAATTTGGTTATAATATTTTTTAGTTAAATATGATTGGATATTATTGTTTGAAATTTTTTAAAGGTGATAATTACTATGGAGGAGCATAGATATACATGATATGGCTACTTGATATACTAGCCAAATAGATAGACATAGTTAGAGCATGTTTTATTAGCCTAGGATTTAGATGTATCAAAGAGATGTCCTAGATCCCTTTGAGCATGGAGCTAGTGTCTATATTTCTTAGGGAACTTATAGAGTATTACAAAAACATTTAGGTGGGAGGTGTATGGGGATATAATGAAAGATACCATAAATTTGGGAGATGTACATACAATACTAAGGATATCAATTAAGGCTAATCCTTTTATTTGTGATGCACTTGAGTCCATAAGAGAGCATTAGGATCTAGTTTCATGAGGCACACAGTCTAAATAGTATGATAAATATAAGTTATTCATAATACTCTTTAGGATTTATGCTTTGGGCATTTCATACATATAAAAGGCCATTATTGGATTAGTGAACATGAATGTGTTGTGTCATAATTTAGATGACATTGTGAAATTGTATATATTAACCTTATGTTGATCTAATTTAAATTAGGGTACACTGCATGATATGGGAGCTCCCATTTAGGTGAATCTTGTACATGAATTTTATAGTATCCTAAACTAGGGACACAGAATATGGTTCCCATCAAAATATTATCATTCTATATATAATAGATATTACATATGTATAAAATAGTATGATTGCCACACATTAGATTAAGGGCCACTTTCCTTAGGTGAATAGGTGGGAGTAGGATCATAGGATGCAATGGATCCCCTTGTATCCAACACTATATATTTTAAGGTGAGATGACATCATATGACATTATACAAGGGGAGTGTGTACTCATGGTACACATGGACATACATGATATAGACACAGACATAAAATAAGATCATGATCCATGAATCATGGTGGTCTTGGCCTCACTCATGTGATTAGGTACTAGGATAGTTCAAAAAATTCCACCTAGTGGTGCCACTAGTGGTCTTATACCACTAAGTGAGGTAGATAAGAAAGCTATGAAGAGTATGAAAATAAGGGGTACCAATTGATGGCCAAATATTAAGACCTCATCATTACCCATAAGATAGGATATGATGGTAGTGGAAAAACCTAGAGGGGATGGTGTGGAATAGCTTAGAGATGATATATATGTACCTATGATAGAGGATGAGATACTTAGACTTGAAAAATGGGTTAATTAAGGACATGCAATGCCACTGGGGGCCCAAGTCATAGTATAAATATTCTCATAGACACATATAAATTATATTAAGTATTTACTACCACTTTATTTTCTAATCTTGGAGATATACATGTTATGTACTTGTGATATATTTTATTGGCACTTTTGATATAGAAGATCTAATTTTGATTTTATAGATACTAAAATAGAGATAACATAATGGGGAACCATGATTGAGGATTCAAACCATGAGATGTTATATTTCATGGTGTATAATCATGATATAATAGCCATTATGGATCCCCTATTACCACTATCAATTATCATCATACTTATTTAGGTTGGTAGGGGTTGTTGAATGGGAGATATGGTGGAAAGATAATTTTATTGTTATTACTAAGGATGCATTCCTGAAAAGAAGAGAGTTTGAGGCATGGAAACATAAGGAAATGGTATAGATGGGCTTATCAATATATAGGAATAAATATATATGTACTTCAAAACTCACCATACAATATGAGAGGGAGTTGACAACAAATATCCATGAGCTAGAGAGGGAGCTGACTGCAACACTATGGGTGGTTAGATCCATAAAATATTTAGGGAGTGTGTTACCTCATCATGTAGGGATGAATACGGTCCATGACTATAGATTTATATGTTGTATATTGGTGTTGAAAACTTTTACATGTGCATATATTATTGGTTCTAATTCTTTTTTTACATGGGCTTATAAATTTTTGGTATAGTATGTGTTATGGCTCTAATATCATACTAAGAGGATTATATCATGTTATGTATGTTTTATTATTATATTAAAAAATGTGAGCAAATGCATGGTAAGAAATAAAAATAAATAAATTGTATAAATGATATATTTAAGTAAATAGAAAAATAAAAAAAAGGTAATAAATGAATATAAAACATACCAAATGTAAGTAAGATGAAAATATTTGGGTAAATAATTAGATATATAAAACTTATTATTAATAGTAATTCATAAATCACATCAAAAATTTAAGATAAAATAAAACACAAGATGTGAACATAATTTTGAAAATGATATCCAATTTAAGAAAATACAAAAGATCATCAAACAAGGATATGAAATGACTAAAAGATCATTAATTGTAAGATGAATGAAAAATTAAATTAAAAAAAGGGGAATATGAATTTATTTTTAAGACATCCAATGCAAGAAATTTAAAACCAAAATCAGATGAGGATATATAATAATAGAAATTAAGGAATCTAATGAGTGAAAAATTGAAATCTATACTTGTGATATAGGATAATGTTGGAAGACATGACCATCTAAAGACATAAATATGAGATGGTGTAGATATTAAAGGTTATGTGAGTTTGTGGGGAAGTTTTAATTATAATCCCCAAGATCTTACAATGCAAATTAGGAATTTAAAAATCCAAGAAGCATCATAATGGAATATAAGAGTCAAATTTAAAGTAAATTGATAGAAAAAATGGAAAATAAAGAGGAGGAACATGATCATATAACATTAATATCCATGAATGGGATATTTGGAAAGATAAAATAAATTTATAATGAATCAAGTTACCACAAGGGTGATTTAGAAATCCTTAATGGAAACAAGACACTTTAATCATGTGGGAAAGTCTAAGAGGTTTTAACATCAAGGACCTAGATGACCCCACTTAATAAATATAATTTTGGGATAACAAGTGAACAATAAATATCATCCCATGGATTATAAATAAATTAAAATTAAAATGGATCATAATTTATAAAAATAAGTTCCATCTTCTTAGAACTGATCATTGATAAATCAATTTACTATAAAGGTTAGGTATTGATGTGAGAAAGTAGGTGTCATAAGAATGCAATATAGATAGATGAGTAAAGAAATAAATCCTAACATAGTATACTATCCTACCAGACCCAATGGACATTAGATATATTTTTAAGCAAACTAAAAATTTTGAGTTTCAAAAATAATAGGTGGTGTGCCAAGAAATAAAATAGTTTGTGTGCTTTGAATTTTAAAGATATATTTTACATTTTAACATTGTAATTTTTTAAAATATGGATTTTGAATTTTTTGTATTTTAATATTTTCCTCTGCTAAACAAATTTTGAAAAACCTATAATCAGTTCTAAAGTTGACAAACACAAGATATCCTACACTTAATTAGTTTAAAGGAGAACCTACAAACCAAGATGCTTAAAACCTCCTAGATTTACACCATAAGAAAGAGTCATTGGTGTCTATCTTTATCTTCACATTTAATGTGCTTATGTTATTTGTCTTGTATGTAATTATAAAATTATAAGGTCAATAATAAATGTGCCATCTTGGGGGGGGGGGGGGGGGGGGGGGGGGGGGGGGGGGGGGGGGGGGGGGGGGGGGGGGGGGGGGGGGGGTATACATTAATGAGTTGTATTTTTTATATCCTATATTTATATTCTACTAAGTGTAGTTATCCATTATGCATGTTTTGAAATCTAGGGAATGTTATCAAATCTTTTATTTTTTTTATAATAAATGATATTTAACTGGTTTCTACTATGTATTAAAAGTTTCCAAGGTCTTATATTTAATATTCTACTAATTCATGCTAGTGAGAACTTTGTTTTGGTCAAGAAGGTTTTTGATTATGTAGTCTTGGCGATGTTTCATACTGCCACTCTGCTAAAAGGTATCTCTAGAAATGAAAAACAATCATTACCTTAAAAAAAACACCTTATCAATTATAAAAATAATAATATGTAATTTCATTAAGGATTCAAAATCCATATGGTCATAAGATAAGCATGTACTTAAACTCATAATCAAATTCACTTGTCATCTCATAATGAGGGACATCTATAATTCTTTTTTATTAATTTTCAAAGTTCCCTTGCATTTATAAAATCATAAATATTGAGTTAATAGGATTCAAGTATTTTAAGCTTCATTTTAACAAAACTAACACATTATCAATTCAATCCTTACTATCTTTACTTTCAAAATTTTGATTTTTTTATCAGCTATAGATTTCCACAGATGATATTTAATGAGAATCTTTCATTCATTACTTAAGAAAATGGTAATTATTATTCCCTTGAATTTGTTTAATGCTGCATAATTTATCATAGTTCTTCAGTTATATGTAAATATGTCTAGCCAAAATAAATTACATGAACATGGAGGATAAAACAAAAACAAATTCAAAACTTTGATTTCCACCTTTGAAATAAAAAAAATCAAGGTCAAAAACTAAGAAATATATCAATAAATGTAAAATATTCAAGTGAATTTAGTAATAGTTGGCACAATGTAGTAAGCAAGGGTAATAACAATTTATTCAATATTGTGAACAATATCACTATGTTTTAAAATTTCATACCATATATTATTTTCTCCATCTTGTTGTTCAGTAACATACAAGGGAAAATCATGCATCTTTTAATTACACAGTAAAAAATAGAATTAAAATCAAAACCTAGATCTATTACTAAAGAAAAATTAAGTATTTCTTATATGCATAAAAATAATGATATAATTAATAGCACCTTCTAAACTAGGAGAAGAATCTTAGAATCCCTTTTACCCTTTTTTCTAAACTTTGCATCTTAGATATGTGAATACCGTATTGATCACCACTAGTTTTTGGGTACATTATTATAATATCTAAAAAAGATATAGGTGATGGGCTGCTAGTACCTAAAAAAATAATTGAAAATTTCAGTAATTAATTTTAACCACCATATAAAATTTAACATCATAACTAACTATTCATGTAAATGAACTATAAAAACCTCTCAAGTGTAAATGGATTTATACATACAACTTTCTATATAAATACCCATTGTTATGTTTTAATACTATTAGAACCAAATATTTATGAGCATTGGGGAAAATCTATAGATAATTCCTATTTAAGCACAAGAAGATCATACCCAACAACAAATCCAAATCTCACTACCAGTGAAAACAACCTCCACTCATCGAAGTCTATATGATTCATAGAGGAACCTTTTAGAAAACTATATATATATATATATATATATATACATTTAACAAAAAATAACCAAGTATACATATATGTCTAGGATTAAAAATAATAACTCAACTTTATGTATATGTCAATGTCTAGGTATTCAAAATAAGGACTAAGAAACTTCAAAACTATGCTCAAACGTTTCATATTTCCTTACAAGTTATTAAAGGAATTTATTACTTACATTGTCCCCTTTAAGAGGAATATTAAATAAGAGAATAAATGTATAGACCCTATAATGTCCTCAAAACTTATAACTACTTATATTTGTTTCCTTCCTTCTCTAAACTTATAACCACTCACTTTCTTTACCTTTTCATGTTGTGCACATGCTTATACTGAGAGGGGGGTGAATTAGTGTAAGGTAATATTTTAATTTTTCAAATTTATAATCACAATAATGTCAATCCCACAACATTAAGAAATTCAAGAGTTGACAAAAAGAAATGCCCCCTCCATATCCATAGTGGGATGGTAGGCCCTTTAGATCTAGATATATAGGTAGTTGAGTAACCCCCTTGATGGTATATATTCAAGTTAGTTTGGTTTAGTTTATTTTATATAGAGGGATTAAAAACAAAATAAGAACACAATATTTACATGGAAACCCTTTTGGGATAAAACCACAAAGAAAAGGATTTTTTATATCTATTGTCAAAATTCAACCAAAAATAAAATTATTCTTAAAAAAATTGTAGGCACCAACCTACTAGAGACACCAATCCCCATCACTAAGCAATTTGTAGGCACCAACCTACTGGAGACACCAATCCCCACTATTAAATAATTTGTAGGCACCAACCTATTGGAGAAACCAATCCCCACTGCTAAGAACCAACTTAACAATAGACACCAATCTCTTATTTTTGAGGCACCAAACTCTAATGAAATAATCTTACACATTACTATTGTTTCTTCATCAATGAATGATGAAAATTTTAATTTCCTCTTCTTTTTATTCATAAAAATCTGTTCATACTTGAATGATAGAAAGAATTAATTTGTTATCTTTCTCAACCTTTTATCCACCTCATACAACCTTCAAAGGCTATTCACAAATGGGTCATCCCATCCAAGAGGAACCTCTTCACCCAAAGATGTGTTTGTTGACATTTCCATTGAAAATTTCATTTACATTTCCATTGGAAATTATGTTGACATTTCTATTGTCAATTTCATTGACATCAATTACAGTCCCTTTGACATCAATGAAAATATTCTAACAATATTCCCCTTTGTCATTAATAGAAAATCTATAGAGAAATTCCCCCTTTCTTTATTTTTCCTCTTTTTCTCCCCCTTTTGAATTCTCTCCCTTTGACATCAATGGTAAAGGGATGTTCATTATACTTCCATCCACAAATAAATCATGGGAAACATCCATGCATTTTTATTCAACATCACCACAACTGAATGATTATCTTTTTGATCTTACCTATCATTTTTCATAAAAACTTATTTTCTCATTTTCTCTCCTTGAATTTGATCAAATATGGGATTTTTGACAACATCTACATCCATATGGATTATCTGTAGTTTTTCAAGTGGTAACTCCTCTTTTCTACTTCACTTGAGTCTTTAGGCAAATTGATTTTTTTACGCTTAAGTCTTATTACTTGGAGATTCTAATTTAAATCATCTTCAAAACCATCCTAAAAAGTAATTATGAAATCTTCTAGTGAGCCAAACTCAAATGTAATAAATGGCCTAATAATATGTTATCATACAATATTATAGGCAATGAATATTCAACTCCTTTAATAAAATTCTTACCAGATTCAAATATAAGAGTAAAGGCATTCAACCTTGCATTATCTAAGATATGAGAATTTAAAAATATTTCACAAGATTAGATCAAATAATTGATCATGCATTTTAACCACATCCTACAAAAGTGGTTCTTCAATAGACATCCAAGTCTCCAAGTTTTTTTGTTCTTGTCTAGGAACATCAACTTTGTCCTAATCATCTTTCTCATTCTTCTCTCCATCCATATCTTCTCTCTCTAATATTTTGTGAGACTTCATCCTTTAAGTTGTCTTTTCACTAGAGCTAAAATATAATGCAATGTTTAGTTCCCCCTGTATTCATACTTCTTATTATGAGCTTAGTGATACCTATTGTGCATGAAATGTATTTTTCACAAGCATAGGTCTTTCCTTTTTTTCTTGATCATTCTTCTTTTTCCATGGTTTTGAATTTTCTTCTTTTTATTTACTCATGGATTCAACTTTATTATTTTGCCTAGGAAGTTTTATAAAACCACTTATACAAAATCATGTTATATGTCCATAGTTATTGCACTTATATCATATGACATTGTAATATACTAAAGGATAAAATGAATTATAGTTCCTATTTGAGAACCCAAAATAATTATATTCTTGTTCTGACCAAAATGTCTTTCATAAGTCCTACAATCTATTACTTTATGACCAAAGTGATTACATGAAAATTAACACCTAAAGAAATATTTTTAAAACTTGGTCATGTGTGCCTACCTTGGAGGAAAGGATTTTTTTAATTTTTCCTTGTTATCTTTTAGAGGAGCGATTATTTTTAGTGGGACTTGATTCTCTTTCTTCTTGATGATAGGATTTTTGAGAATATTTGCATAGATTTTTATCTTTTCCTCATTTTCCTTATTTGGTGGCTCTTTGTGATCTTATTTGTTGGTCATCTAATTCTATTTATATCCAAGACCAATATTTATAAATGGTGACCTTTTTCCATTTATTATATCATCTAAGATATCAGTACTCTTTTCAAACTTGGGCTTATGTTTAGCTTAGTGGTTGTTATCTCTAGTTCCTTCCTCAAAGAAAAAAATTTAGACTCTAATTGTTGGATGGTGGAGCCTGATCTTATTATAATTCCTAGTTCTTGACAGGGGGTTCTGGGGGGAAACACCCCCCACTAAGATCACCATGGGAAAAAATTTGTGAAAAATGCATTGTAAAATATTATAATTTCATAGTAAATCTAGACCATTCACTATTAGGTCATAGATCTAATAGTATAAATTATGTTGGTGCATTTTTTCCCTAATATGTAACCCTACTTTGATATGAGGGCATTGTAATCATGATGTGATACAATGTGTGAGTGAAGAGGATATTGCAGTGAATGTATTGCAAGTTTTTCCCTTCATTTGTTGGACTGAATAAGATAATAACTAACTATTTTTGTGTGGACATAGCCCATATTGGGTGAACCACATTAAATCTATCTCTATTATGTTGTGTTTTCTTCATTTTATTTGTCTTTATTTCACTATATTGCTTTGCATTTAATATTCCTAACACTAGCCTCTCACAATTTTCTTCCTTTTTGTTTAATTGGATTCTCACTTCCTTTTCAATCCTTTTTGCTTCTTAAAGTTGAATCTTGAACTTGAGGATCATGTTTTCTTATTACTCAAGACTTTGTGACATTTTAACCTTAGATTCATAGTCCTCTTGAAGCTATAATTTTTTTTTTCAAGTTCTTCTTAAGTTTCTTAATTTTACTTAAGGAATAAATGAGTTCTTCTTCTAGATCTACTTAATCTATTTTGGCATTATCTTCCCCTTATAACTCCTTTTATTATTTTTATTTATCTTCAATTTCTAAGATATAATCATTTGTTTATGTTTCCATGAATAAGATCTCTTCTATATCACTAGCATAGAAACTCTCTTTAGATGAACTACTTTCCTCTTTGGAATAAAGGATTTTCCTATGCTTTTGAAAGATCTTCTTTTTTATTAGGTTTGCCTTGTTTTTGGCCTTTCTTTATATTATGGTCTTCTTCCTCATCACTATTTTCATTTTCTGCATATAGGAATTTGGCCACAAAATGCCTTACCTTTCCATAATTAAAGCATTTAAAAGGTAACTTACCTTTGTACTTGTTAGATCCTTTCTTTAACTTCCTGTTAAAATGAGCTTATTCTTCATCTAATTCATTATTGTAACCATCTCTTGGATCAATATATTTATTTTCTTTGAGGCTTTGAAGGTTTGCTCTCATTTATATGATTTATCCTTTTCGATCCTCATTTCATATGTTGTAAGGATTTCATGAAATTCATCCATAGTTAGTTTATCCAAGTCCTTCATTTCCTTAATGGATCAAACTTTTGCATCAAATCTTAAGGGAAGTGTCCTTAGCACCTTTTTCACAATCATTAGATATTCAAATTTTCACCAAGTCCTCTGATGATATTTACAATTTAATCTACACAAAGCAAATAGGCTATAAAAAAAAATTATCCTTCATTTTCAAAATTTTGAATTGTCTTCTATGTGTTTGAAGCTTAGATATCTTTACCTTGTCCTTTCCTTCATAAATTTTATTTAGTCTATCACAGATCTCTTTTGCCGATTCATAGTGCATTATAATAGACCACACAAAATTGCATTTGTAGCTTTTACATTATTTTCACTCATCTTCTTTCTCATCAGATCTATTAGAGGAGATGATGGAGCTACATATCGACTCATAATTGATTTCCAAATATCAAATCCAAGATCCATTAGGTAAGTGTGCATCCTTATTCTCTAAAAGGCATAGTTCATTCCATCAAATAGTGGAGCCCTGTTTGAGGAAAATCATTCTTGATCAATCATGTGTGCTCTTGAGATCTACCTTCTAGTGGTTAGACTATTTTTTGAGGAACCCACTCTGATACCAATTATTGAGCACATGTTTATACTAAGAGTGGGGTGAATTAGTATAAGGTGATCTTTTAACTTTTCAAATTGATAATCATAATAATATCAATCACACAACATCAATAATTAAGAACATAAGAGGAACATAATATTTACATGGAAATCCTTTTAGGAGAAAACCATGGATAAAATGACTGCTTGGATCTACTATTCAAATCTAGCCACAAATAAAATTATTCATACAAAAATTAAGGCACCAACCTATTGGAGACAACAATCCCCATTGCTAAACAATTTATAGTCACCAAACTACTAAAGACACTAATCCCCACTGCTAAGCACCAACTTATAAAGAGACACAAATACCTTCTTTCTGAGGCACTGACCTCTATTAAAATTATCTTCCACCTTACTATTGTTGCTTCATCAAAAAATTATTGTAAATTCAATTTACTCTTCTTCTTCTCCAAAAAAATATGATTATTCTTGAATGATAGAAATAATTAATTCGTTATCTTTTTCAACCTTCTATTCAACTTATATATCCTTTAAAGGCTTTTCACAAAGGAGGTATCCCATCCAATAGACACCTCTTCACCAAAATATGTGTTTTTTGACATTTCCATTGACATTTTTGTTGACATTTCTATTGACAGTTTCATTGACATTTCTGTTGACAATTCTATTGATATTTTTGTTAACAATTATGTTGAGAATTCCATTGACAATTCTGTTGACATTTCCATCAAAAATTTTGTTGACATCAATTACAATTCCTTTGACATCAATAAAAATATTCCAACATTTCACTTTCCATTTTCTCTCATTTCATTTTATATAAATCTTACTCAACATTAAGAGATAGACAAACAATAACATGATAAATTCAAATAAGAGTTTGAGTTTGAATGAATAGGAGTGTGTGCACATGTGATAATATCACTATAAATAGAAATCATAAATAAATATTACATGTCTTCTATAATTTAAGGGTGAATTAGACACACACATACATAATAATTATGGTGAAACTATGTCCCAAAATAGGTTAGAATACATTTTATAAGATGATTAGAAGAAAAAATATAGGAAATTTAATAATATTTTGGCTATTAAATCAATGTGTATTTTCACATAATTAGCCATTTTCAAAAGGGAAAAAACCTACTTATATCCAAATGGTTATAAATAGCCATTAAAATTACCCTTGATGACTAAATAGACATTGTGATCTAAAATATGGATCTAATGTACTAGTTGGACTTTTTATATGTTTCAACTATGCAAAATTATGTAAATCATGATTTTAATAAACTATTACAAGACTTTTATTATGAGAATATTAGTTCATATATGTTGCAATAGTAGAGTCAGTATGGGGATGATCTAAACAATTTCAAAGTGATAAAGTTATTAATATTTTAGCTCTTGAATTGGAGGGGTTTATCATAAATAGTATAGTAATTGATATATGCATGTGGTAGTTTTATTAGAACTTCACCTATGATTGGATAATAACTAATGTTTTTAGGTGGAAGTTATGTAACTATAGATTTGCATAGACCAATAGTTTTGATAATATAAAAAATACTGATAGGGGAATGGTTGAAAACATTTCCACTATTCAATAGTGGTTTGGCTGAGCTTCTTGATGGATTCCAAAGTAAGATGGCATATATACAGACCCTGTGTAAGACATAAGAAATATTATAATTTAGTGGGGAGTTGTGATGTTGGATTTACCTTGTAATTTTAAATTTTGAGTCTTTGTTCATATTATCACATTGTTTCCTAGTTGTTATTAGTTTTTTATAGTATTGGATTATTCTATGAAGTGTTGTGAGACTGATAAGAAAATAGGTACAAGTTTAGATAGTGTAATAATTGGTCACTCTAACCATGCAAGTATATAACTAATATTAAATTTTTCATTTGAGGATTGCATAGTGGAAAGGGGAGTGTTTTTTTTAGATTGTTACTCAGGGAAAAATGGGTCCCTAGCCCAATAACAAAAAAGAACTCAAAAATACAAAATTTGCTTCGCTTAATGAAATAACCATCAAGGCATATGTCTAGTTAAAAAAAAGAGAAAAACATCTAATTAAAAAAAAAAAAAAAAAACTTTCAGGCCACAACTTTCAGGCCACAATAACAAAAAAACAAACACTATTTAGTCATCATGTATCAACCATGAGAACTCAAAGTCCTCATATGAGACTTAAGAATGATATGGAATTTCTTTCTATTTTTAATAAATTTTCATTCTTTCTTGGTTACTTGATTTATCTAAGACAAAACTTTCCATACCATCCAATTTTTTAGTATTACCTTTTTCTACTTTAATATAGCTATTCAGGACCCTCTCTCAAAAATACAAAAGTTGCTTCGCTTAATGAAATAATCATCAAGGCATATGTCCAATTAAGAACAAAAGTCAAAAACATCTAATTTTTTTTAAAAAAAATAACTTTCAGGCCACAATAAAAAAACACACACACACAAACTTACAAATACTATTTCTCCATCATTTATCAACCACGAGAACTCAAAGTCCTCATATGAGACTCAAGAATGCTATGACATTTATTTTTATTTTTAACAACTTTTCATTATTTCTTGGTTACTTGATTTATCTAAGACAAAACTTTCCATACCATTCAATTTTTTAGTATTACCTTTTTCTACTTTAATATAACTATTCAGGACCCTCTCTCTTTTGCCACTATTTTTGGCAATCTTAGGATTTAGAGAAGACACAATTGGTTTTTACACAAATATGAAAACTTATCTTAAAAATAATCTTTTTCATAACTTGAAGACACTCCAAGACTAATATCCAGACTCACTTTCAGAAGCTCCTCATTTATCTCCTTCCCCCAAGAAGAAACTAATTTTACCTTCAATTTGGGGCATGAGGCTAAACCATGGCCTAACTAAAAGTAGTTTATACATATGAAAGATATTCTGTCAAAATATATGTGTTGATACCAACACTTCTCTTTCACTTTTAATTTAATATTCTCAGGTAAACCTTTAGAGATATATAAACAATCTATAAAAATTTATCTAAGAGAAAATAAGCAAAGCAACATCGATTTCCAGTAATTCTTACAAGGATTTTCCAATCAATGAAAGCCCATATTTGTTCTAGAATTGAAGAGGAAGATATGGAAACCTAATCCAAATAAGATAAATGGAAATATTTTAAATTAAAGGATTGAACTTAGGAAACCATGGTTTCATCAATAGTAAGTGAATATCAAAATTCCAATCCTTAACTTGAAAATCTTGATCTGATCAATCAAATAATCAAAACTCACAATAAAAAATTCCTTTGCACATGGATAAATTTACATATCACCTACCAATAATGTATTTTAGGTAATTAAAATACACTTATGTATAGCCTAAAGAGATGGCCAAAATATATCAAAACAACATATCAAACCCCTTTCCAAAAACTATGCTTCGCTTTCAAAAATATCCTCCAAAGCTTTGCCTTTAAATTTAGCCAATGTAGAATTTAAAACCTTTGATTCCAACTTGGAAAGGGTTGACTATTCTATTTTTGTCTCAGAGGATAATAAATTATCAACCTGGGAATGTGGTAGTTACTCTAAAGGCTTGAAACCCTCGCTCACAATTGATGGCTCCACAAATTGTTTTTTAATCCATCTGAACTTGATTTTGATACCCTCTCATACGATATGACTATGTTGGTTCTCATTTAATAGTTATATTAGACCCAAATCAAAAATTTACCTAATGTAGGAAAAGGAGACCGAAGATGCACCTTGGCTTGCCCAGGAAAGGTATGAAATGCTAAAGTGTCGAGCTTTAGTTTTGTGCATAGGAAACTATAAGATAATTATTCTCAATGTGGAGCCTTAACTAACTACAAGGCCCTATTTCTTGGCATGTTTAGACTAACATTATTCTTGATTCTATGGTAATTCCTTAGAAATGGGAGTGTTACTACCTCACACATTAGATGTTTTCCCACACCAGGTTTCTCTAGTGTGTTCATCTTATGGTTTGGTGTTTTTATCATGCTTCTCTTTATGTTCATAATTTTATAAATTTTAATTCCATAACACTACATATATGTTATAGCAATCAAACTATTCTATAATAGTCATTTAATAGTCACTTGTTATGTTAAGCTTATAATATCCATATTGGTGAAGCATAGTGTGGAATATCCACATAGTTTATTGATCATATTCAATACAAATTAACAAATTTACAATTATTTGATATCTTGTATAATATATTATCAAAAAAATTAGATAGACAAGATCTATCAGTTTCTTACATCCACTTGAGTGAACTTGAAACTTATTAAGTATAACTAGTACTACACCACTTCCCATATATAGATGTATAACTTAAATTAATAATATAATTGAGATTTTTGCATCACACATTTGAGATTTATGTAAACATAATACTTCTTAGACTAATAGTTAAATAGACATCCTATACATGTCACTTGATTAATAAAGCTCTTATATCTCCTACATAGAGACTAATTAGGTTGGAAAATATTTTTAAATATCAATCCACATGAGTGAACTTGTAATTTATTAAAAATAATTATAGAACTTCTCATATCTATATGTAATTCAATCACTAAAATTAAATACTATAACTTTGATCTCCCCTCCCTTCTATAGATATGGGATATGGGTCTATATCCATTAATATAGGGATGGGGAACCCCTTCTATATCTATATATATGGGATATGAGAACTAAATACGAGCATCACATCCATCATCAAATGATTCATTTTCATTCCAATCGACTCATGTGGTGACTAATATCATGATTACTATATAATGGATATCATGGGGCTCGACCAACCATCATGGGATAAGTGTCAATTTTTCCTTAGGGTCCTCAATTTATACAAATGCAAAGTTATTCTCTATGAAGGACTAGTTAGGCCATTGTCAATAATGAAATATCTTGTTAGATATAATATTTTCTCATAGTTTCTTGAATTTATGTACTTAAGTCATGGACCTAGAAACATCATATTTTTTAAATCAATATTTATTTATTTATTAGTTTAATATGTACCATTATTATTAATTTAGACATATTATATAATATCCTTAGACAATATTTTTATGTATATATTATATCATGTATAGATTATGAATTTTCATTATTGAAACAAGGAAACAAAATACCATTTCATATATTTTTGATACGCTCTCATATTTTTTATAGTGCCTCAAAAATTTGTCTCATACTATCAATTCCTATAGGAATCACCGTACTTGAAAGATAATTTAGGTTACTTCAAAACAACAAGTCCCATCGATTCACTTGATAAGAGCACCTATAAGCTATTTTTTTGTATATGTATGTATGTAAACTATTTGAGATTATTGTAGCTTTTACCTTGATTAAATTTCCATATTGTTTGTTCTTATAAAATGGCATTACTAAGTAAAACACCCATGAATTTAGCACCCCACTCCTAGTAGAATTTTGAAATCTATCAATTTATTTAGAAATTTATGGGTTATGTCAATATTGGATCTAGATCTATTTACAACTAATTTTAGCCTTATACAACCTACATATTTGCTAAAATTAAATATTATTCTTAAAACCCTCTCTTTTCATATTTTTTTAATTATATAAGTTTCTTTTATTATAATTAGATATGTCTTTACTATTTATTTGGGTAAGACTATTTTGATGTAAATTATAAATAGTTTATGGTTTAAGGTAGTGTACAATTGAAGTAAAGACACTTTACCATATTGTATTTTTGTGAACCCATGCCATATTATAACCCTTATGCAAAAATAAGCCTATATTGCATATTGAGAATGATTTGTTTCTATGATTTCATAAAACCTTATAATTTTATGCCCTCCTATTAAGGATAACACTTATTTGTTCTTAGTATTTCCCTGTTTAAGGTTTGGGCTAAGTTTTGCTAGATATATTTATACACGAATTAATTTGTGTCTATTTCAAACCTTAGGGAACACTTGCACTCTTGTGCCTATAGTATATTGTGCCTTTGCTTATCATATTCCTTCCAATTTCAATAATTACATTATGGATAATGTAAATGTAATTGTAAAAGATACACCTTAATTGGATGATAATAATGTGAAATATATGTATGATTATGTTGATGATTATTGTTATGAAGCTGAATTATAAGAAAAAATAGAGATGATTCCATTAAAAATATTTGAAATTATATTATGAACAACCCTTCTGATATTTATATACCTATAAACATGTAATAATAATTTTATTTCTAAATCCTTCCTCATGTTTTGAATGATGTTAAAAATATTTCTATTTATTTTTCTCTTGTTATTCCTCTAAGTGTTTCTAATGATTTTTATTAATCATCTTTAAGCTACTCAATAAGATTCAAAAAAACCTCAACCTCAACCATCTAAGGATCATATATATTATTCTAATATGTTTTAACTATTTCAAGTTTACATATAAATAAATTATGCATAAATAAATAAAACATTGGAATAAGATATATCTATGATAATAGTTAAAAAATCTAATCAAATTTAAATCATGCCTAATAAAAAAACTAAAATTAAATAAAATGATTGAACAAGCATTTAAATTAAAAATAAGAGTGAAAAGAGATGAAAATAAACAAACCTATTCAATTTTATTTAAAAAACTGAGATGTAAATAGGATATGGAGTCTATCTGGACTGAAACCCTATTGTCTAGACCTACACTATACTAGGGGATAGAATTTATAGGCAAATGAATCTATACGATACAAAATTAGTGGACTGTTAAATGTGCACTTATGTAACAACATAAATTTTTACCCTGTAACTAAATTTGTACCTTGATAATTTTCATTTTTTAAAAATCCTTGGGTAGGTACACTAGTAGGTGATGAATAAGGTTGTTCATTCACTTCCTTGAATTGATGGATAAAATTTTTACCCTGCAACTAAATTTGTACCTTGTTAATTTTCATTTTTTTTAAATCCTTAGGTAGGTACACTAGTAGATGATGAATAAGGTTGTGTATTCACTTTCTTGAATTGAATTGATTTGTTTTTTACTTTTTCTCTTTCATAATTCACCATGATATTTTTAAGAGTAATGGAATAAGTGTAAGGTTAACTAGCTTGGAAAACACTAATAATTTAAAACTACATATCCTACATGCATGCAATCAAATCTAATATATTTCTCACACATGTGAGTAGAATATTGAGAGAACTCTCTTTTCCTCCTCTCTCGCTATTAAATAAATTACTTAAGAGTATAAATAAATAAAATCAATGTGTTCCTAGACTTGAATCCTCTTAATTATTCTTGTTGAAATGTTTCTATTAGGATTTGTACATATAGACATCACAAATTTAAAATAAGAACCTATTGACATGCAAATTGACCAAGAAAACATATAAGAAGTAAATATCTTGGGTTGTAATACTTGTAAAAATTAAATTAGGGTATAAGGGTATAACAATATAAATTGACACAATTGATAGGCCATTGGTTGTGTATGTGGAATAATCAATAAACTTTTGAATCCATTGCAATAGAAATAAGGGTAGAAGACAAAGAAGAGAAACACATAAGAGGCATAAAACACAAAAAAAGTGAGAGGAGATAGAAAATAGAGGAAAATATGACATAAGAAATTAAAAATAATAATGGGGAAGATAAAAGTACATTAAAATCACTAATAAGACCCTAATATTAACTAATGGACCATATGCACAAAATGACACAAAAACATTTGAGTAATAAGCTTAGTACCAAAATTATGAGTTTTTATAATGTCCCTACATTAACGTGCATATGTGTAGCATGAGTGCATATATTTAAAAATAATTTTTTTAACACTTTTCAACATCAATTTTGACATATATCTGACATATAATACTTGTGTCTACATATTTTACTCTTGTGCACACTTTCCCCTATCTATTTACATATATATTGTATTGTCTAACCTAATTTTCCATCACACATACTCAATATATATAAAGTCTATGCCATAAAACTCTATATTCCCAAGTAGAATGTTTCCATATTTTAGATCATTATTTTTCCCTATCTAAAAAATCATAAGAAAAATCAATCACAGTTACTAAAAGAGTCTGATCCACTAGTTACTTCTAGGAACATTTAATGACTACTTTTAAAATTCAAACTTATCCCTTGGGTTTGTATAATAAAGTACCTTATGTTTATTATGGGGTGAAATATCCAAGAGTCATTGATAAATATAAATCAAGCCTATAGTCACTATTGGTCATTTACATTGAGAATGTTTTAAAAGTTTGAGAAATCAATTTACATGACCTTTATGACAAAATCATATATATTTGAAAATTAATCAAAGAATAAATCTTAAATCCAAGTATGAATACAAAAATAAGTTAAAAGTTACAAATTTTCAAGTGTCAAAATCTAAAATATTGCATTATTCCAATAGATCATTATTACTCTCTCTCTCTCTCTCTCTCTCTCTCTCTCTCTCTCTCTCTCTCTCTCTCTCTCTCTCTCCTCTCTCTCTCTCTCTCTCTCTCTCTCTCTCTCTCTCTCTCTCTCTCTCTCTCTCTCTCTCTCTCTCTCTCTCACACACACACACACACACACACACACACACACACACACCTAAGTGGGAGAACTATGTGTTATTTGAGCCATTTTCAGAGTATTGGAATGTATGTAATTCTTAATAACTTAGTGAGGAGTGGTTTATGTTATCCAAACAATATTTACAATTTTTTTTCCAATTCCATCATTTGATAAAAGTGAAGGTAGGGTTTCAAGGTAGGAGAAGCAAAATCAAAACCTACACACAAGACCAAGGTTAATAAAACACGCATAAATCATCTAAATACATAGACACTATTATATGAGGTATAACTCACAATCAAACTAGATAGTGTTAGCAGACAAAGTACAATAAAAGTTGGACATGGGTTTGAAATTTTTCAGAGGTGTCTGTGTAGGTTCTGATAGTCTATTTCCTAATCCAAGTAGTTTATAGAGATATTATAGAGTCATTTTGAAAATTATGACATAGGTAGTGAGTAGTATATATAAGTACATCAGATTAGTGCTTATCTTTCCTCTTTGTTTGGTCAATTATATGTTCATTAAGTGCAATTAATCCCAACATTCATAATTATATGGTATATTCCCTATTTTGTACAATCTTAATATCAGTAGTTTTATGTTATTTAGATCACATAAATGTAAAAATAAGCAAAAACATTATGATGAACTCAATATTTATTTGAGTGTGTGAAAACCTATGTCTCTCTCCATTATGATTTCAAATTTATTTAACATTATAGTTTTATATCTAATTTTTAATTTCCCTTTATTCATATAAAAACCCCTAGTATAGCTATAATAGATGTTGATATTTTATATTTCATGATTCAAGATATGATTGTCATGATAACATGCTTATTTCATAAAATATGTAATATGTTTAAACATCATGCAATGTGATGGGTGAAATTTATTTGTAATAAAGCTAAGGATGATATTAATAATTATGAACTCTTAGAGCTCCTTAGTAAAATATGTTTCATGAATATTAAATATAGTATGCTTTTAGTTTCTACTTGACATGAAAGGGCATGTATGACTCATTTTCTTCCTCCTACCCCCATTATTTACCTTATGATTATATTTTGTTTATGGGTCCTTGCTTATGACAACATGAAGAGATAAGGAATATCATCCTGTACAATAGAACATAGGTAGTCAAATTTTCCTTCTTAATCCACCTCCATCTTTTAGGGTACCAATAAATATTACTAGAGAGTATGATATCATTGATCAAATTAATAATAAACTAGCTAATATCTCAATATTAGATTTTATTGAAAGATCCACTATGTTTAAGGATATTATTTATACAACACTACATGATATAACTTTGAAAAATAATACTAAATTAGTTTATTTTTCATCCATTACATTGAATAACATTGAATATATGATTTATTTTGCGAAATAAGATTAGAGTCTCCCACTATCCATTCAACTCATAATACTTAATAAATGAGTTAAGCATATTTTTGTAGATAATGGATTATGATTGAATATTTTCAACATCGCGGTTATGCAAATATTAGGTATCAATATGGATTTTCTTCATAAATTAAACATGAATATAGGAGTTTTTGATAATATTACTTGTCAAGGGATAGGGATGATTACTTTATATGTGATATTGGGACCTAAGACATTAACTATTCTATGTCATTTGATGCCAAATAATTTTCATTATAACCTACTATTAGGTAGATTTTGGATTCATACTATGGAAACTATGCCATCCACCTTACATCAATGCTTAAAATTTGTGCATGAAGAATGTCTAAAAACATTTCAAATGTATGATGAAACTTTCAAGTATTACAAATTATTGGATCCTATTGGTGGATGTATACTACAATCTATTGATTATAATTCCTTCATGATACCTCATTTCAAGTTAAACTAGTGGAACAAATCCATACATATGAATTTGGATAGTCGATAAAAGAGATTAAAAATGACCTATCTCCAAATATATAACTAAATCATGAGATAATAAAATAAAAATAAAATATTTATAAATAATGAAAAGATAAGGTTATATATCTTCATTTGTGCGTTAACACAAAACATCCTCATCAGATATTTAAGGAAGTAACTAGTGATGATGATGACAATGAAATATTCAAAAACATAGATAATTACCTATCTCATCTAAAATTTACACCTATAGACATCTTTTCAAATAAAATTAACTTTTCAAAATATCCCAATTTTTGTCCCAATGTGTAAACCTTGTCCCAAATATTAATTTTGAATATAAAAACTTAGCAAAACAATTATTAATTTTGTCTAAAAATCCACTTCAATAATTTTGCATACCTAGAAAAATTTCAAAAGTTCCCCATGTTTATGAATTATGAAAATTATACGAGGTTTATATAGAGTGAAAAATGTGTGAATATGGTACAGTTACCAAGGCACCCATAGAATGTAAAGTCCACATAGGCAAAAAAGTTTGAAATTTTGAAAAAAATACATGAATTATATGTAAAATTTGTAAACATAAAAATTTATAAGCCCTTCATGTAAATCACATAGATAAAAATGTTATTGAGGTAAAAAAGGTTTACGATAAGTGAAAAAAGGTAAATGAGGTAGTATAATGTTATAAAATACAGAATAAACTATATTTTAAAAATATATCATGTCAGCCAAAGGTTTGCAAGGTTCCTAGATTTTTTAAAAACTTGAAAAGGGTGAAGTACACTAGGAAAGCATTTTAAAATGTGGTTAAAGAAATTTGTTTCATAAGGAGTAGTTTGAAAGTTATATAAATACACCGCATGCTTCCTAAATAATACAAATTATTAGGATTTCCATCCTATGAAATATATTAACTCTAACATGACTTACCTACTTAGTCTTGTGCATGTTTCCTTTATATCCATTATTACATGTCAATTTCTCTTTAAAAATTATTTTCATTATTTCCTTGGTGTTTTTTATTCATTGTCCTACCTATTTTATCATGTCACTACCTAGGGTTAGATGATAGCCTTACTGATCTTGTCCCTTTGTTTCTCATCCCTTTCTTCCCCCATTATTCATGCATATTTGATCTCATTTTTATCCTAACCATTACCTTATTTTTTAATTTTTTTCATATTTTTTTAGCTTCCCTTCGCATTTAATGTTTTATAGGTACCTTGAATACTTGGAAGTTTTGGTTGGGTCATACAGATCATAAGGTTTTATAAATAAATTAAAACATTTTATGACCACTATGGCCCTTAATTTGGATTCTCCTTAATATTTTTTACCTCCATATTGAACATATATAAATTTAAAATCTCTCATTAAATCTACCTTTTGATAAACAAAGCCTCAAAAATGAAGTTTGGGTATATGGGTTATGAACCCATTTATTCCTTGAAGATTGATATTCCCAAGGTTGGAATTTATAAAAGAAAATTTACATTGGAATTGAGGAGTTATATGAAATAATTAAACATGGTAATATTTTTTACATCAAGAAACACATATTTGATAATGGACTCCCACAAGTAGGTTCATTCCCTAATTAATCCAATTAATGGACCTAATGGTCATATGTGTGAAATATGATCAGGAGACAAAAGAGATCAAGGTTATTGATGATGTAGTAATGGCAAAGTTGGATTGTCATTATATGAATATAACTCTTAATGTTTATCCTCATGATCAAAAAGTGGTAATAATAAAATAAATTTCACAACATTACTAAGACCAAAACACAAACAAGTGTCTAAATATTGTTAATTATATTTGGTTGAAGAACAAAAGAAAGGGTTCATCTAATCTCCCTAAGTCTATAATTATATATAATTTTCATGAAGTCTAGTTTTATAATATGATCACCTTACTCAAGAAGGTGATGAGAAACCTGAGCACAAGTGAATTCTATGAATGGATGTGTATGATCATGAACATTAGTTGTGAAGGAAATAATTTTAGATACTAGGGTCATATCATCAGTCACACCTTACATAAGCTATTGAAAAACTTGGAGACCACCAAAAGTTTATACATGACTTCCTATTTGGTTTATTTAACTATATTATTGAGGGTGTGGCCTAGTCTCATTGCATATGGACAATTCACTCCTAGAATAATGATTTATGAATACTATCTCTGGATCACTTTTGAGAATGGGAAGAATTTTTTTGAAAAAATCAGTGGAATGAATTTTATTTTTATAATGCCAATGGATGTAAACATGGTAGTTCAAATCTCATATAAAATTACTAGTTTGGTCAAACATTATGGAATTAATTTCATTCATTTATTGAAATTAACTTACATCAGAGTAGTTATATTCAATAGGACTCCATAATAGTTTGAAATATATGCTAATGAAAAAAATATTCTCATATAAGTAGAGAAAAGAATATCACTAAAATTCAATTCTATATTTGGTTTACTATATCTACCAAATAGTATTTAACATGAAAAATATTGAGAATACAATGATTCAATTTCCCAAGTAGTTTTATAACATAAAATTTCCACTTTATTACAAAGAATTTGTAAAGAATCATCTCAATATAGGTCTAAGTTATTATCATGAACAAAAAAATGAGGATTACTAGGTTGACTATGTAGATGATTTTGAGGTAAGGAGAGATTATACTAGGATGAGCTCAGAGAAAATAAAATACTTAAAATTGGAATGGGTTATAGAGGGGATATTTTATGATGGAAGAAACTAGGAATAACCCTTTTATACCCATAAATTCCAAAATGTGCCTTTTCCTGAATCAAACTTGGATTCAAAGGAAACAAAGGATTTTCATGCATGCCCCTAATTGGTATTGTAAAAATAAAAGAAGTATTTCAAAAATTAAATTGTAGAATTCAAAGGTACAATTAGCTATAAGAATGTGGGATCTTAAGAACATCTAAATAAAATAAATTCATCAATTATGAATCCACCCAAATTTAGTGTCCATTTTAAACTTCCATAATTAAATGTAATAATAGGAAGTGGATGAGATTAAGAAGACCCTAACCAAGATAAGATTCCTAATAATACCTATGTAAAAGACACTTCATCTAGAGTTAATTTTATTGTCAAGATATCTCTTTGCTCTCCATTTTAACTAGGTTAATTCCCTTCCTCACAATCCCTCAATTATTCTATGTTGATTGATACCATAACTCCTTAGTTTATATATTTGGACCAAGTCTTGGCCCAAATATACCTCATTTATATTCCTACTGATATAAATTTTCCATCTCAAACTTATGTGACCCTCCACATACTTCTCCATTTGAAAAAAAATTCGTAGCTCTAGAGGACTCTTCCTTTATTCATGATACCCATAATTTTAGCTCCTTTAGTGACACATAATTTTTTGTGGTTCACCAACTCTTAAGAAATAAGAAGAATGTTTTCAAAGATGCTACCTGATTTTAATGTAGTGTAATATATATTATAGATTATTCCACAAAATAAAGCCAATGTAGCTTCAAGGTTAGTATTAGATTATTTTGGGGTATAATTTTAGGATATTTTACAACCATTGGTTAGTAAGAATTAATAATAAATGAATCTAATAGATTATAACTCAAGAAAAAAATAATTTCTAAAATCTAAGTCATGAAATTAAATTCCTAATTTTAGTGAGTCTACATCTAGACTATTGAATAGGGTAGAGTAAGTTAAATACATGAGGGAAAACTAGACATATTTACTATATACATCAAGTGATTCCTCACTCTAAGTGATATTCATCTAACAACCATCTTAGAATCTATCCCCATTGAAGACATTGATAAATAATCCATTGCTATCATATAAAACTACAAAAATCATGGGAAGGTGATAAAAACTTGAGTTAGGTAGTTATTAATAAATGAATTTTAATTTATAGATGAAATCATAAAACATTTAATATATTGAAATATGAGAAAATAAAAGTGGTTGGAAAGGAAAAAATGATAAATAAATAATTGGTATTGTGGAAGATCTTGATTAGAGATCTAAAGGATATGTCTTATGCAATTGAAAAATTATACATTTAAAAATGTGTTTATAGTTAGGTTGAAGACAATGCCTCCCACTTGTGGTTGCATAGTGTTGATTGGAAGATTAGTGTATTGAAGGATTCTATTTAATATATTCATGTTCAACACAAGCCATGTCACAATATGAGGTCAAATATCGAAGAAAATATTTTGGAAATTCATTGTGATCTATTGAAAAGAAAGGATTTTGAACCACACATAGCTAAAAAATCAAAATAACAATTTCAAAAGTTGGTAAAAGAAAAATTATTTTGAGTGAGTAATCTCAACATGGAATTAATGATTAATTTGATTGACATTCATAATGCAGATAGAAAATTCAAAAAAAATCTCCCAAAATTATATAAAAGAATCAGTGAAATGGTAGAAGTCATGGAGACATGCTTAGTATAACTCTAAAACACCATCATATTGAATCATGAAGGAATAGTCACTGTTTTGACCAAAATCTTGTATTTTAAGTTGTAAATATCATAGCATGCTCATGTAAAAAAAATTGAAGGAAAATTTGTCAATCAAGCTACCTCCCTCTAGCATAAATTCTTAGTTTTCTCTCTTTCTATAATTCCTCTTTATATTATTTGTAATATAATTTAACTTTATAATGTATTACTTTCACCTTATATTGTGAAAAGGTTAAATTTATAAATAAGAGATTAATATAATGGAGTTAGTTAAAAAATAGTTACACTCTCCTATCCATTATAAATAGGAGCAAAATTCAGTGTAAAGAGGATATTTGACACGATAAGAAATTTTGGTAGAGAGGAAGATTTAAATAATACTTTGCACTTGTTTCCAAGAAAATATAGAGACATTTTTATGTAACTTTATGTCCCATTAATTCTTCGTTAAAGATATGTGTTACTTAATTTAATGTATGTATTTTATTATCTTTCTTAACACTGATAAATGAAAATTTGAACTTTCAGTACCCTAATGAGTTCTTATCTTGCATAATAAGTGAGATATGATTTTTCTAATTTATTCATGTACCTATTTATTTCTTTGATTCACAATTTTTTCTCTCACACTTCTATCTAAGTTTATATTACAAAACCCTCCTAAATGTAATTTTGATTGTTAATCATATTTATATTACTTTTAAAATATTTTATTTCTTAATGGAACCTCACACATAATATTGGATGGATTAGTTTTACAATTTACTATTGATTTTTTTTCCTATTTTTTCTTTGTGCAAAATACTTTACACATACTTTTTGACACCCAGTATGGGGAATGTTTTTTCCTTTTTGTGCTACCCACAAAACCCATTATTAAATCCACATGACCATCTCTATAAATTAATGACCTATTTATTAACCAAATATTTATTAGATTATTTCCACCAAAAAATAAATTTCTTTTGATCTATGAACCTATGCATGGGACTATAAATTTAATTCCACTCAATACCAAAGAGTCTCCACAATCCTATACATAAAAAAAGATAGAGTAGACATTGAATAAAGAGGTATAAACCTTATCCCCAAAAGAAACCCTAGATATATTTTAATAATAATTGAAATATTTATTTGAATATAACTTAAAACCCCACCTAATCCTATATTATAAATCTTTTTCATCCTGCCTAAAAATAAATTTACAAGAGCAAGTAAAATAGAAGGAAAATAAAACCCATTCTTTGATCTCCAATAAAAAAATATTTTAAACTACTCCTAAAAAAATTAAAGAAAATAAATAAATTTACAAGCACACCTTATAATCTTAATAAATTAAAATAATAAGGTGGATTTGTAACAAGTAGGGTACTAGTTATTTTAGGCACTATTTTCTTAAAATCATAAACTTCAGAAACATGGTTGTAATAACTTGGAGTCAAAATATAGGTCCACTTGATCTTGGTGGGAAGTTTCATGAGTTTCCCAAAGATTTGAAAAATAATTTTCCAAAATTAACTAGAGATGGAAAACAACATCTAGATGAGCTCATCTCTGTATTTAATGCTCTATTCAATATCCTTGGTGTTAAACACAAAGATGTAATAGTATGGTTTTTTATTTAAAATATGAAATAAGGAACTAATTAATGTTTGACCATCTCATTCCAAGATCCATTCATGATTAGGCCACCATAAAGTCAATTTTTGAAATTTGAATCAAACTAGTTGAGGATGTTCACTCCTTCCTTTCTCAATTGTCACAAATGAATAAATAAACCCATAATCCCATGAGAGAATTCATGCTCAAAATAGAAAAAGATATTTCATAAAATCCATACTGTAGTTAAGAATAAAAATGTAATCACCTTTTTCCATCAATGTATAGCTTACTTAAATTAAATTTATATGAGGATAACTTAGGTAGTAGACCTAAATTATGCTCAAACATTATCTATATAAGTTAAAAATAATTTATTGATGATTAGATAGATGAAGAAATATCCTACATGAACTAATGGCCAAAGTTAAAATATTTTTTTCACTAATTTTCTAATCCAAAATATATCCACTGATATTCATTCCCTTAAAAAACAATTTCCCCAAAATACATTAAATCTTTTATATCAAAAAGTGTCAATGAGGAATTATGCACTGTATAATGGTAATCACAATCATCTCCCAAATCCATAAAAAAATATCAATCAAGGTTCCTATAGTTGTGGCTACTCGTATAAATGCAATGTTTGAATTTTTAGATGTGGATGAATGTGATGAAGCAGTAATAGGATAATGATATTCATGTTTTCAAGAAAATGAATTTGAATAACTTGATGATGTCTCTAACATTGGATATCTTGAGTATGATTCCTAATATGATTATCATGATTATGTATTCAAAGATATGAACAACCATTCCTTAACTAATTTTACAAGATCATAGTATCAAATGAAAGAAGTAATGAATGGGAAAGAATATGAGAAACATAATGAAAAGGATAAGGTGAAGAGTAAGGAAGTATTGAAAAACATCTTCCATAAAGTTTATTGTTCCAAAGGTTATCTTTTTTCCAATGAGTCTAAGGATAATTAGCTATAAGGAAGGGTAAGTGTCCCCTCCATATCATCATGTAGGTCATTAGAAACTTATTTACCTACCAAAAAATGATCAAAATACATATCAAGGTAATGTGAATCTCAAAGCCTCAATCTATATTAGTATACCTACATTTGATATGATTGTCAATGTATATAAAACCAAAATCAAAATGGATTAGATTGAGTATTTAATTCCAACCTTGATCACCTTGATAGGTTAGTTAGATTCATTAGAGGAGATAATCCCAGTTCCTTCAAGTCTCTATCCAAAGGTATCCTTATAATGCCTAAAAATTCAAACCCCCAAAACCTCATGACTTACTTTATCTTAAAATATTGAAAATTAAAACCATTTTATGTTATTTTTTCATTGAACGTTTAAAAATTAGTAGATGTATCATAATCAATAGAGCTTATAACAATGTGATGTCTTCCAAATTTACTCATACACTAGGAATCAAATGTACCAAAACTTTTGGTCAATGTTTCTCTATAGAAACCAAAGAAGTACCCTTAGTCAAATAGATTAAGGATGTTCAAATATCCTTGGTTACTTACATGGAAAAGAGAGTCATCAAATATCCTAATTGAATATATTTTTTGAAAATTTTGTATTGTTATTGGGACCTTTTTTATTAAGATACATATAGGGTGAAATATAAATGGAACGGTCTCATGTTATTATTATAGTGAAAGGATTAAAATAAATGTTTTAACTTTATCTCAAAATAAAATACATAATTCAGGAATCAGATGATCCTTATGTTGATATTTTTTATAAATATGTATGCCTATAAAATTATATGATGATGTATAAAAATGATTTATACATCCCATAACTCATTAAAGGTGATACTAATATAATATGGAGACTCAAATTTTTTTATAAGTTGTTCTTATATTGGTATAGGCACTAGAGTGGTTTTGATCTCTCCCACCAATGAACTTTTTCCTTTCTCATATAAGCTATAGTTTAAATGCATAAATAACAATACAAAATATGAATATTTGATTATAGGATTTAAATTTGTAGAGGATATGTGCATAATAAGTTTACCATCTTAGGATGATGGTGAGTTTATCATTAATAAAGTATAAAATTAATATAAAGTGCAAAATGATCACCTGAAACACTACAAGAATAGATTATGGGAATGTATTAAATTTTTTGAGGCCTTCCATTCAACTAAATTATATAGAGAAGAAAACACCAGGGTTGAATCCTTAGTTGTATCTTCCTCTTTGATAATCCCTACTCAAATAATTAATAAACACAAATACACTATAGAATTGGTTTATCAACCTAGTGTGCCTAATAAATTCTTAACATTTGAAAGTGTTTAACAATGAAAAAATAATAGCCTTCATTAAAATTGATAATAGATTAAAAAATATATATTTTTAAGGGAGATTTACTACCTGTAGATAATATCACTCTCAAGCTAATGAATAATTTTTTTAAGATACTTCTAAAGTTGAGAGTGAAATAAAAAAATAAGACTAAAAATGTAAAAGAAGATGATGAAATCATCCAACTCAAGGGATAAAATATTACAAAAGGTATTTTTTGAATGAAATAATTATTCAATAATAATTACAATTACATTAAGAAGAATCAATAGGATCTATAAAATATAAAGGATAAATATTGGTATAATAGAAGAACCCATGTAAATGGACATTGATAAATGTTGTTTTAATGAAGAGAGACAAGGACTCAAACATTTTTAATCTCTCTCTCTCTCTCTCTCTCTCTCTCTGTGTGTGTGTGTGTGTGTGTGTGTGTGTGTGTGTGTGTGTGTGTGTGTGTGTGTGTGTGTGGGTGTGTGTGTGTGTGTGTGTGTGTGTGTGTGTGGGTGTGATTCATAGTATTATGCTACCCTAATTGTTTTTAGACCAAAGGAAATCAATCATAATATTCCCCTGAAACCTAGTCTTAATTCCTATAGTCAAAAGCAAAGGCATTATAACCTTCTAAAAAGAAGTGAAGAAAATTATGGATGTTAAACTGATATTTACCATTCATAACTCAACTTGGGTGGCAAACATTTTTCCTATGAGGAAATAGAGTACCAAAAAAATTGTGTTTATTTTTGTAATTTCTATTAAGAATATTTGAAATATAATTATCCATTGCTTATAATGAATTAGGTCTTAAAAGAAGTTAGTGGATTTGAGGTGATGTCCACATTTGAATTTTTTGGGATATAAAAAAGTGGAAGTTGTATGTGTTGGCTAGGATGACCAATGTAATAATAATATCTTTTATAGATTAGCATACAAATAAAATATCAATAATTAAGAGCTTACATATACTTGGATTCTATAATGATGGTGCAGGGTGGTAATATTTATAGTAAAACATAATCCACTTTTAATTTCAAGGGTATAGTGTTACAAATCCTATGACTAAGATATTAGGTATGATTGTAACTAAATCCCAAGGGTGTATCAAGGATATAATATAGAAACCATAAAAAATAATTGATGAACAAAGGTGACCTAGATTCAAGATAGATGTGAATACTAAACTATAAAAAAGTAAATGAAACAATGGCAACCATAAATGGTATATATAATATAAGGTATGGAAAAACTAGAACCCCTATCAATATACCAACTTATTATACATGACAATAAAATAATATGTAAATTAGATCTATCTAGTAAATAAATGAATGAAATAAAATAAGAACATAGATAGTTATATTTGATTTTAATCTTAGACACATAAATCTCCCTCTTGGATATAGTGTCACTTTGCAAGGTATGTTGTAACATAAATACCTAAAATGGCAACATGAATACCTAGGTATCCTTAGTTTGGGACTTTAAATACTATATGTACCTCATTGATTCAAATTTTACTATTGATATTTAAAGACCTTGAGCAAGATTTGACCTCAAAGAAGAATAATTTAACCTATAACTCATCCTCTTATCACTTAAGATAATAAATGAAAATGAAAGTAGAGTAGATGAATGTAATAAATTGGGAATGATAATTAAGAGCCCTATATATGCCTCCAAACCCAGAAATAACTTTGAACTCTAAGTCAATAATATCAATGAGGTAGATATAATTAGATGAGATGTTGGATGACTTAGAACTACATTGGCCATTCCAATATAGTTTGGAAGGTAAGGACATATCCATAAATATATTAGCTAGGTTGATATAGTATAGGGAAAGACAAGTATGGAGCAAATTATATTATCTTGGCCAATAAAGGAGGAATATAGGGTGTCTATAAAAACTAGATAGAAATTATATGGAAAGAGACTCATGGGAGGTTATAATACTAGTAATTTAGTTATGAAAAATTAGTCTAAAAACATATCTCACAAAGTTCCATGAGCTAACCCCACCCCTTTACAAGTACACTCCTTAAAATATGCATTTAAGGAGATTGATGTGCCAACAAGGCATGAAAGAGAAATCAAAATTAAATTGATAAATATGAAAAATAGAAGGTGTATATATATTACCAACCCAAAGCTTATCACATGTCATAATAGTGTATGGTGGGATGGTTATATGGGAAAAATGCATACTAATAAAAAATCATAGTAGGAAATTTTGAAAGAACTGAAGTAAATAAATAAATATCACTTACCTTTGTAACTATAGAGATGATGTTGCATGTGATGTACTTGATGGAATGTGCCAATTTGAAAGCTCAATAGGTAGACCTAAAAATATGACTAAAATTCATATTCTATAAAAACCACTATTAGCACCATCAAATTCATTACTTTTCCAAAATCCTAAAACTTATTTTGGTTCATCAAAATGACTTATAAAAATATAGATATGAGAAAAATAAATAATATATAGAGGTAAAAATTAGTAAATTTTGAAATTTTATTTACGAGTTATATATTGGTGAACATTAAATAATTCATTCATTTTTTATTTTTAGAAACCTAGAGTTTTGGATGACAATTTTTGGCATGATGAGAGATGATGGACAAAGGTTGATGAAGCAGATACATGGGAGGTATCAAAGGATATATAACATGAAGTATTTAATTAAGTGATACATTTATTATTTGATTATGTAAATAAAATAAAATAAAATATATCTAGGTTATTTACTATATACACATAATATTTTGAAACCTTTATCAATTACTAATGTTTTATATCTTGCAGGAACCTAACGAGTCTTAATATCTCTGAATATATGCCTTAAGGGGTGCACTGGGAAAGGGGTGCACATAAAATTGGTGCTTTATAGGATTGTTTTCCTTATACTACCACTTCTTATCATTTCAATCAAATCATAAAACACTCCCCTACAATTTTCCTCCCCTTCTTCACCCTCCTTTAGTCATTTTACACCTTCCTTATACCTTCCCTAGCCTAAAATCCTCTTTCATGGTTTATGATACACTATTTATCCCATCAACCTTGTAATCTAATTAAAAAAAATCATTTAAGGTGTAGGTAGTTCCTTGGCCAATATAGACCAACCCCCCCCCCACCTTTTTTTTTAATAATGATACAAAGTTAATTGGGTCGACCTTATTGGATAAACTTTTGGAAAGGACTAAGGTTAGATTAGCTATATAAACACATCCATTTTGTCATTTCTTAAAGAGACCATAAGAGTTAATTATTAATTTGTGCTTATTTACGATATGCTCTTCCACCATTGTACTTGAGGAGTCTTAGCTTAGGGTTTATAATTAGAGAATATTGTCTTGTTGAAAAGTATTGGATGCTTTGGCCTTTCTTAGTGATCCTTACAAACCACAACAACCTCTTGTGAAACACCTTTGGCCAAGGGAGAGATTGAGTCTCGATAGGTTTGTCTTCAAGGTAAATATCTCTAACTTTGATCCTCTCTTTAGTAGATAGAAGTAGAATATGTAATGTATTTTGAATATATTTCTCTCTCCATGCATTAGGGTCATACCTACATAGCTTAAATAGGATTCTCTTATGCATGTTTACTAACCCCATTTTGTGACATAAGCTTTGGTGAACACTAGATTAGATTTTACTTTCTTGTCATTTAATTTTTTGAACATGAAAACATAGGACCTAATTAGGGTTATTGCATAATTTTTCTTGATTGGAGGATTTGGAACCTTCCATAGTGATATTATTGTGGTAAGAGATCCCTTATCTAGGTCTAACATATCCATATTAGTCATGACCTCAAATATATAATCTATGAACAATCAGAGGTGTAAGTAAGATTGATCTTCTTCAAGATATGATTGATTTATAGATCAATTGCATTTCCATTTGCATACATTTTGGTGAACCCAATTTGAATCTAATCCTTGAAAGTTTTCTTTCATGCCATCATTTTTATCATGTTCCTATAGTTTTCCATATTTTTAGTATCGTATCTAACTAGTTGATAATTTTTTAACTTTATGTGCATAGATTTAACACACATTCACTTCAAAATGACTATGTTTTATCTATGTAGGTCTTTATCTACTATAGGGTACTAGATTGAATAGTTTGACATAGTATTATTCTCTAGTTATAGATTATAATACACTATCAAATAGCTTAAATCTATCTACAAATTTATTTTGTCAACATATAGGTCAACAAACACTATTGATCATCTTGACTCTGTTCATTATTCATTTTCAATGTACAAGGTTTTTACAAAACTTGGTTGAACCAGTTGACCCAATTTGTAGAATTTTAAAGTAGCAATTAAGAACTACAACATAAAAATTTATAATCTAAATCATATTAAATCCCATAAAGGTTCATTTCTCACATCTCAATGTAATTTTAGTTCTTCAATTAGTTTTATTTTACACAAGTTAGAAATCTTCAAAACTACAAACTTATTGCTAACTAGGTTGACCTGACTGACTTAGTTATGTATTCTGCCTTTTGTTTGAGGGACATAGTTGACCTACTCGAATCTATTCTTAAAGACCTTACTTTTATATAAAAAAAGTAACCTAGTCAACTCTATTTTATATTTTTTCATACAGTGTCTCCTAAACTAACTCTGTACTATTCTTAATCAAACACTTAACTCCTATTTACTAGTGATTATTTCACATTTCTTTTTTAGTTATTTGCATGCTTAGAGAAACTCACATAGTCTAAATAGTTTTTTTCAAATTATAATTTCAGTTACACTATTTTACTCTTTTTCACACACGACCAAATCAATTAACATTCAAAATTCATTTAAACATTTGTCTTCCTAAGGCCTACCTACTTGGATTTCATCACAAAGGGGGAAGCTGACTTGGTTTTATGGCCAAGTATAAATATGTGGTTAATGGTATATATTGTCAAATAACCTAACACCCTTATCATTATGGGATTATGAATTAATGGGGTAGGCCCCAATACCAATCCATTACCATTGCCAACATAGATCCTTTTCAACCCAAACATCTTGAAACCAACTTTAGAATACTTTCTAGTTCCATATTTTAGACAAATTTCCTATCAAATTAAAACCAAAACTTTATAATAATCTAATAACACTTAGGGTGACCAACTACTTATCATTTATTTTTTAGTTGATTGCTTACTCTTTGATCATTTTGTGTTGTATTAAAAAACTTTCATTAGCTAGAATTGGTGTAAGGTTTTTGCTATGTGTCCTAATTAGATCAATCACATTGATCTAATTATTTGTATGTTTTCTTTCAATATTGCTTCAAACTATCTTGCAAAATTATTCCCCTATTTTAGAACACTATCATCTTGATTGATACAGTCTCTTATAAACTATTTATCACCTTCCTTTCTATAATGAACAATTAACTTCAATGACTGTGTATTCCTCTCTATATTTTGTCCCTTATCTAGTAGTACACAATCAACCCATATGACCGTGTTTTCATTTTAGCCTGTATATTAGTAGTACCTTATCAACCTAGTCAATTTTGTACCTATTGGCTGACTCTATTATCTATTTGGCCAACTCTATCATTGATTCTCCTTCCTCTTTTCTATTTTTTTCCTTCATTAAGCATCATGAAATCCCATATCATAATATTGTTGGACAACCTAAATCTATTTAGACACTATATGGAGTTCTCCTTTCCTCCTTTCTTTACCTCCCAAGAGAATACTCACTCTTGTATTACTTCTTCCCCTCCCTCATTTTTTGATTACAACATGATTCAAATCATGCCTCAAGATGAGGTAGGTGGATTATATCTTTTTTTACCTATTAGGACAATTCCCATCTTCAAGAATTTCATCACAATGTTGGGGAAATCGACATAAGTCTATGTAACAACCCCACTAGTAATCCACCTCCTAATAATCCTCCCCCTAATATGAATTTGGGAATACTTCCTAAAAACACCAACCCACCAATCGATAAAACCCAAATTCTTACATACATAGTTCATAAAATGAACATAATGCAAATATCTAACACCTCCCAAATGATGTAAATACAACATGATTTTATCAATATGGCTAATCAACCTCATGTTCTCCTCCCTCAAAATAACCAAAACTTTATTCTTCCACCTATTATACATGTTTTATAAATGTCGTTCCCCAACCTATCATAAACAATAAGATGATCTAAAACATACAAAATGAGCCTTTATCCCCTTTCATTATTTCTATTGATATTAGTAACATATCTCCAAATGTTAAGTATGATGGGATTAAAGACCCTACATATCTCCTCAAGGCATTCAACAATATTTATAAGGAATGAATCCAAAATAATACTTTTACCACAACTAAACTTTTGGTTAAAAATTTCCCTAGTGATGTATTGGAATGGTATAACCAGCTTCCTCAAAATTTTATATGGTAACTAGAGGATTTATTCAATCCTCTAGTTAAAGATTTTAAACACAATGACTTTATTGAAAATTGAGTTATCCATTTCATCAATACTAAGAAATCTCCCACTAAATGAGCTCATGATTTTATCAAACAATGGAAATCTTTGGCCCATAGGCCAACCATAACATGACTAATGATTATATATTTAAACTCTTTATAACTATCTTAACACCTTCTCTTTAATATAAGGTTCATACTTTTTTCCCTCAAACACTTAATAAAGGTATCAACTAAGCTAAGCATCAATACTTCTTAATGAATTAGTTTTAGCCTAATACCAAATTACTCAAAGGGCCTTTTCAACATTAAAATAATGCAATCACTATAAATATTCCTTAAACTAAAGCATGAGTTGCCAAATATGACAATCCCCCATATTCTCACACTCTTTTAACTATGCAACAAATGAAATAATTTTTATCACCCTCTAAACCATTTACTTATCCCAATAATCCTCCAAAATGGTATGACCCAAATAAATTTTGATGGTTCCAAGCTAACATCGGACATTCCCATGAAACTTGTAGATGTATTAAAAAAATTTATTTCTCATATATGCTTGGTGATTAATTTAATCATGAATCCATAATTCAACTTTGTCATCAAGATTACAATGCTTCTCAAAAATGACAAATCCCAAATCTTTTTCTTTTAATAACCAAAAATATTTTTCCACATCTTATGCTCAACAAGATAACAAGAATGTTTATGTCAATGATGCTAACTATGAAAAACATTACTATAATTCTCAATATGTTAATGTGGATAAGGTTAATTATCACCGAAAATTGGTTCACAAAGATCTTGTAACTAAATATAAAAACCATCTTTGGAAGAGAAACTTGTCAAAGATACTAGAACCAGTCATATGCTCAACTGAACATGACAGGCAACTACATACATGAGGGTAGAATTTAGGAGATTAGGGACCAATTTGAAAAAATTATGATGACTCTAAGCCTTAGCATACTTTA
This sequence comes from Torreya grandis, assembly GCA_037957365.1. Classification (NCBI taxonomy): domain Eukaryota; kingdom Viridiplantae; phylum Streptophyta; class Pinopsida; order Cupressales; family Taxaceae; genus Torreya; species Torreya grandis. The sequence goes on along the minus strand of JARHVA010010307.1, from coordinate 75,600 downwards.
AGGTTCTTTAGTAGATTTTAATGCATTTATTCCCCTCAATTGATGTTTCATTTGAAGTTATGCATATTCTACCTTCTAAAATGGTGTCTAAACCATGAATATTGTGATTTTATAACCTATAAGACCTCATTAAAACATTATCAAGAATCAAAATCCTCTAAAATGGGCCTTAGTGTCATCATAATACCTTTCTAGGGTGGTTTTATATGCAAAAAGGAGCTCTTTTAGGATGCCAACACTTTCCATCCACTACAAAAGGGCCCACACATGTGAAAAATGTCTTTTTACCTTCCCTTAATTTGTACTCCCTATTTTGAAAGCATTTTTGACTCCTAATTTCCCTCCTCTTTCCCATCAATATCCTTTCAATATCTCAGACTTGAGAAAATACAATAAAATGATATTTTATAGGTGTTTTTAGATTTGTACAGACCTATATAGTATAGTTAGGGTTAGAAAAAGTTCAAAAACTTCATGGTAGATCTATTTCAAGGAACTCAGAGAAGGATTCAAGTTTCAAATGTGTAGGGAAAATCAAAAATAGTATTAAGATACCCATTTAGCTGTTGGTAAGCTCATAAGGGCTATTTTGAGATAGAT
>JARHVA010010307.1:45000-70000 GCA_037957365.1 Torreya grandis | reverse complement strand
TTACATTTTACTTTCAAGGTGAAAATTTGAAATCTCACAATTTGGAGGGAAAACCAAAATTTGAATTTTTACACTAGAATTTGAAACTTTTGTAGATGCTCCTGCATCAGAATCTAAAGTACATATCTAGATGAACAATTAGAGTAATTCAAGAGGATGGTGTGAAGTGTATTCCACTCTCTCAAGCCAAAAATTACTCTCAATTCCTCCTAGAAATGCTTTTATAGGCCTAGACTAAAGAGGCAAAGGTGGTAGTGAAAGGTGACCAAGTCACCTAGATGAGCAAGAATTATAGATGTAAACTATATAAAAGGCATGAACCATTATGTAATATGCTTGTTTAATCTTGAAACATGATCACTAACCCATTATTAAGGTTCAATTCAAGTATCATGATCATCTAAAAAACTAGCATGGAGTGACTAGACCTAGCTACCAAGTAGGCCTATTTGGTCAACTAAGGGAGATGCCTCTTGGCATATAGGGAAGCTAAGAGGGTGAATGGGAACTTTAGTCATATAAAATGAAAAAAAATGGTAACTTGAGCATGGATAATGATACCCAACCCATAGGTCCCTCTTACTTGCTCTCATGACCCTCATAGGCTTGTTCTCACTGATTCTCAATCATTCGTAGCCTTTTAAACCTGATCATAGCTGAGCCAAGACCCTCTTTTCATGACCAATCCATCCCCCCAAGTCTTATCTACCCAGGACAATAGTGCCATACTGGGATAATAGTGCCAATGCCACTCTTGTCTATTTCTAGCACTATTGTCTAAGCTCATTTATGGCCCTAATAGTCAATTTCTTCTAGTTCCCCATCCTTTTCATTTTCAACCTAACATGAGAAAATTCAATCCATGACCAATATATCCCTATAAAATCCCATTCAAAGATCATTTAGAAAGGGTTGACAAATATTATCAAGCAAGCAAGAATACAAGTTAAACCACTCAGGCAATCTTCCCTATTCTCTGTATACAACCATCTAGTATAGTCCTAAGCACATCTAAATATCTACATCAGTCCTTAGCCATCCACAAGCACATCTAGTCTAACATTCCTTACATCCTCATATTAAAATTGCACCAAGTATTTTCAAAGGGAGAACTATATATGGCTTGATCCCTCTTTAGAATATTGGTATGTAGGTAGGGTGCCCACACATGGGGTATGAAGCATATCTAGTGCATCTTACACACACTAATCCCTTTTCCCCTATTTTACAAACTTTTATTCAAGTACATTAAAGGAATAAAATGAAGAAAATCATCTCTATAAGGAGCCTTGATGATAGTGAGGCTTTGAAAATTTAGAGATAGTGTCATATAGACCTTCCAAGCAAAACCAAAAAAGCTTAGATTCTCAAGAAAATAGTACCAGAAAAGGACTATAGCACTAGTGCCACTCCTATCCACCTTCAACACTCTTATGTAATTAGAAAATGAAAGTTAGAATCCTATTTGCGATAGTGTCCTAGGCCCTCATAGTGAATATCAGATCCTGTTTTAGTTGGCTCAGCATAGTTTAAGCTAAGTCTTATTTTATCTATCTTATTACAATTAAAAAAATAATAATTAAAAATACATTTCAAAAATCAATAGCTTATTTACTAGATATTATTTACTGATTTATCAATCTAGACCCTTTAAATAAATTAGGAATAAAACCCCAATATTCCCAAAATTGTTAAATCATTTGGTGAACCATATTTACTTCATTTTCACATAAAAAGGATAGAAACCCTAGGTTTAATTTATTAATAATTTTTCCCATATTTTTTTGATTTTTTACTTGAATAATAAAATAAAAAATTGGCATTAAATTTTAAAATTTTGTAGTAATTTTAAAATATTTTTCTTTCAAACCCTAGTTGCCCATACTAGGTCCCATTATTTTTCCAGTAATTTTAAAATCATTTTTTGAAATTTTACTACCATATTCAAATTATAAAAATCATTCAAATTTCAAAATTCAATAGTAATTTTCAAAAACTTTTATTTTTCAAAACCCTAGTTGCATCTACTAGGTCCTATTAAATCATAAATTTTTCAATAATTTTTTTATTTTTTAATCACATATCTAACTCAAAAATTCACTTTAAATTTCAAATTTTTCATATTAAATCTCAAAATAATCATATTTAAAACCCTATTTCCATACACTAGGTCTTATTACTTTTTAATATATCACCTTGCATTCTAAAATCAGATTTCAAAAATGGATCTCACTTATTTAAAAAAAAATCTTACTTTTTTTGCAAAAAATAAAGAGACCATCATTGGTCCTATCATTTACATGAATGATGAAGTTTACCATATGTTAGTACAAATCTTTATTCTTTAAATTGATGCTTACTTTTTGTACTAAGGGATGATCTTATTAAATTCATTACTAAACATGCACAAAATTTCAATATTTCTTTTGCATACTCTCTCTCATTCTTATGGAAAAAATTTCAAGTTTATCATGCTAAACATGTTAGAAAGGTTATGATTCATGTCAAAATTTTCTATACATTCATACACAATTTCATATTCTCTATCCCTTACTTTTTATCTCTCATATGGAAAGATTTTCAAGTTTATCATGCTAAACATGTTAGAAAGGTTATGATTCATGTCACAAGTTTATATACATTTGTGCACAAATACATATTCTTTATCCCTTGCTTTCTATCTCTCATATGGAAATATTTTCAATTTTATCATGCTAAACATGTTAGAAAGGTTATGATTTATGTCACAATTTTCTATACATTTACGCACAAATACATGTTCTCTATCCCAAACTTGTTATCTCTCATCTGGAATGATCTTTCTAAACATATTGGTATACAATTTATAACTCTACTTACATATATTTTATCCCATATACATGGCTTCTACATAGATGTATATTCCTCCTTGGCTACTCTTCTTTCAATGTCATATTTCATGCAGAGGAAAGAAATCCCTTCACCTCCTCTCCCTCAAGAGGGTGATAGCTATTTTCCCTCTAACTAGGTCCATGCTATCACCCCTCAAAAATGTGAGGCAACCTATACTATTGTTCCTAATGCATACATTCAACCTATAGATTTTTCAAACCGTCTTTAGCATATGTGTTTACATGTTCAATCAAAAGCAACTAGGTTTTGTACTTGTGTGACTCAAGGGATCATATCACCAGTATGATTAAGTTAATTTCAGATTTACAAACACAAGTCAAATATTACATGAAAAGATCACAACATTGGAAAATCATATCATATTTTAAAAGCCTCAAAGGCACCCTAGTGCTAATCATTTCCATGTACCTTCACCTAATCAATTAGTTTCAAGCAATGTTACATATCAAAACAAGAAATCACAATAAAGTACCTCTACAACTAGTGATTCAAAAATTAAATAAGAGTTCAAGTGAGGTAATAAGAGAAATGATTAAATCTAAGTTGATCAAACCAACTCCTCTACATCTAGTGAGAATATCCAAATATTATTATCCATATCATAGAATGCATGGCCATCACATAGATTCATGTTTGTCATTGAATGAACATATACAATAGATAATTGCTAATGAGTGTTAGGGTGTGGAGCTAAAAGCTTCACCAAGATGCAAACAGGAGAAGTTATGGAGGATACAGAGTTGCGGGGAGTTGCAGAACCAGTTGCAGGACAACTGGCATCGGTCTGATCAGCCGACGTCGGTCAGAGGCAGTGAGGAAGCAACTGGCGATGGTTACCAGTCGGCCGACATCGGTCTTGGAGGTGCCGCCGTCGGCAGCCTGTGCGTGAACAGGCAGTTCGCATGCTGATTCTGGGAGAGTCTATTTTTGGACTGTTAGTTTACATGTTGAAGGCTAGTCTTAGTCTTGAGTTGCGTGTCTAATTATTGTAATTATGTTTAGTCTAATTATTTTAGGCATGAGATCTATATATGTACTCATGGGCTGTATTGTAAATGTGTGCTAGAAAGCCATAGAGCTTTTAGAGAGAGCTAGTGTAGCTCCTCCTAGTTCCAAGGGGTGCTGAGTGTGTATGATCAGGGAGAGTTGCAAGGTCTGCAAGGTCAAGGAGCTGATCCACCGGGGTACTGGTTGAAGAATCATAAGGACTTGGTGAGGCAAGGACAAAGGTTCTTCAGGGGTGTAGAGACATCTACATGGTGAGTAAGGTCTAGTGATTTGTAGGTAGCAAAGAGCAGGGGATCTACTTGGAGTACGGTTGTGTACTTGGTGAACTGGCAGCATGTTACTGACTGGTTGGAGAGGTGAACATCAATTCTATATTGGAGTTGATTGTTGTGACCGAGAGAGAGAGGGAAGAAGGTCTTGAGGTGTGGTGAACCTTTGAGGTGGAGGAAGAAGTGGCATCTTACTTATTGTATATTCTTCTATGTATTTAATATAATTGTGTATTGTCTCTTAATTCCTGTGTTGTTTCATATTTCTAGTTACTTATTGATTCTATTGTTAGGGTGTGGAGCTAAAAGCTACACCTTAAGGTAAATAGGAGGGTTTCTAGCATATGCAGTCACCGGCATCGACAGGCCACACCGACGTCGGTCAGGGGACGCAGAAGGGAAATCGGCATCGGTAGAATATTGGCCAACGTCGGTCACCTCCAGGAAGGTAGGGACCGACGTCGGTCGCCTGTAGCGGTCTGAACTGCTGTTAACGAATAGTCAGTTAAGTGAATGCAGAGTTTGCATGTTAAATACTTGTTCAAAGTCTTGAGCGGCAAGTCTAATTTGTGTATGCATGAGATCTATATAATAGACTCATGGGCAGTATTGTTAAGCAGAGAATTTGCTGAAGAGCTATGTGAAGCTTGGAGAGTTCTTCCCATGGTGGAATCAAGTAGGATTCCCCATGTATGTATAAGTAAGATCAGGTTTGATATGCAGGGATGTGTGTATGTGAGGGTTAGATAGAGATCGGCGGTTGGCCAGGGTCCAAGGTGACAGCAATACATCAGCAGGATCATGGAGAGATCTACTTGGAGTATCGATTCATACTCGGTTGTACTGGATGTACAATGAGGTGAACAACAACTTGTGTTAGCTGTGTGTTGTGACCTATGAGAGAAGATTAATCAGGTGGGAAGATTACTTGGAGCCCTTGAGGAGGAAGCCTCATAGAGGTGGAAGAAGAGTGTGATCTCTTTATTGTAATTTCCTTTGTAATGAGTTAAATACAATTATGTGTTGCCTCTCATATTCTATGTGTTTTCTCATTGATAGTTATTTGTTCTTCTGGTATTTCCACATGTTTAATTGCTTATACAATGGTAATCATGTGTTCTCTTAAATCTGACAAGTTGTGTCAGAGCTTTGGGGAGTTTCGGTCCTATCAATTGGTATCAGATCGAGGTTGGATGTTCTCAGAGAGAGTTTGACTAACAAATGGCCCAGATCTGTTAAGTGTTTGTTGATTATAGGTTACTCACAGGGGTTGTTGTTTGAGTGGGAGTATAGCAAGGCAGAAGATGGTACAATGAGAATGAAGAAAATCAGGCACAGGTTTAACACCACAAGGAGTGTGGTGGGTTGTCTTCAAGTGGGAGCTTGAAGAGGAATACAAGCCAGGATGCAGATTAGACAGAGTACTAGTTTGGGTACAGGTGCAGCTCTTTATCTCCAAGTGGGAGATTGTTAGGGTGTGGAGCTAAAAGTTACACCTTAAGGCAAACAGGAGGGTTTCTAGCGTATGTAGTCACCAGCGTTGGTAGGCCACACCGACGTCGGTCAGGGGACGCATAAGGGAAACTGGCATCGGCAAAATATCGGCCAGTGTCAGTCACCTCCAGGAAGGCAAGGACTGACGTCAGTCACCTGTAGCGATCTAAACTGTTGTTAATGAACAGTCAGTTAAGTGAACGCGGAGTTTGCATGTTAAAGACTTGTTCAAAGTCTTAAGTGGCAAGTCTAATTTTTGTATGCATGAGATCTATATAATAGACTCATGGGCTGTATTGTTAAGTAGAGAATTTGCAGAAGAGCTATGTGAAGCTTGGAGAGTTCTTCCCATGGTGGAATCAAGTAGGATTCCCCATGTATGTATAAGTAAGATCAGGTTTGATATGCAGGGATGTGTGTATGCGAGGGTCAGATAGAGATCGATAGTTGGCCAGGGTCCAAGGTGATAGCAATACATCAGCAGGATCATGGAGAGATCTACTTGGAGTACCGGTTCGTACTCGGTTGTACTGGATGTACAATGAGGTGAACAACAGCTTGTGTTAGCTGTGTGTTGTGACCTATGAGAGAAGATTAATCAGGTGGGAAGATTACTTGGAGCCCTTGAGGAGGAAGCCTCACAAAGGTGGAAGAAGAGTGTGATCTCTTTATTGTAATTTCCTTTGTAATGAGTTGAATACAATTATGTGTTGCCTCTCATATTCTGTGTGTTTTCTCATTGATAGTTATTTGTTCTTTTGGTATTTCTGCATGTTTAATTGCTTATACAATGGTAATCATGTGTTCTCTTAAATCTGACAAGTTGTGTCAAAGCTTTGGGGAGTTTCGGTCCTATCAATGAGGACCCTATAAAGGTTAAATCAATCAAGCATTCCATAGTGACACAAGAATACATTCACAAATTGTCAAATTTATAAATAGTACAAAAGTGGTTACCAAAGAATAAATCAAAACATCAAAAAGATAAAAAAATAAAAATTAGAACAACAAATAGTACCACAAGCATAGGTAAAGCATAAAAAAGTGCAAATATACCTCTCCAAAATGAGGCTCAACTTTCAAAGCAATTTGGATTTGGTCAAAAATATCTATAGTAATTTGATTTTTAGGGTCAAAGATTGGGCAAGCATGCTCAAGGCATCACTACTCCTATTCTATCAATTGATAACATTTGTCACCAAGGTGTGGGATTTACTAAACATCCTAAGATAAATCGTTAACACACACAATTTATCAAAGGAAAAGATATAGATACAATAAAATTGATCACCAACACTCCATTGGTTTAAAATCAAGATGATAATGATGAGTGAAATAATATTGGTTATTATGAGCTCCAAGATACCAATTATGCATCTGAATAATCAAATTCATATTCACAACCATTCCTTCATGCTTCACAATCACTCACAATTCCTTATTTTCGTACATGACACCATGATAGAGAGTCTCCTATGAGACACATCGATTAGTATCATTCCTTCCCAGCTTAGTTGTACATAGTTTCTCTTTAATTTCTTATACATAGTCAACTAAATGATTGATTATACATAGCTTATTATCAAAATATTAAAAACCAATATAATAGATCAAATATCCAAAAACATTCAAATATGTCAAAATTCTAAAAACATTCAAAATATGTCAAAACACTAAAAACATTTTTATTGTATGCATCATCCATTATTTACATTGCTACTACTTTTCTAGACTTACATTTTTTGTTTTATGTTACTGTTTTCTAATTTATCTACATTAACATGCTTCACTTGATCTCCTTTGAGTGTGTGTAGTGACATCCAGATCCTTGATTAATTCACTCCACCCATTGAGGGGGAATCTTACTTCTACATTTGAGACATACTTCGATATATTTACCCACTGGGGATATCTTCTACATGACTACACCATCCATGTTATGTCATTCCTACACCACACACTCTATTTATAATGATGATGTGTATTATTTACTAGCTTACATAGATTACTCTATCAAAATTCCACTAGTATATAGCACTTATGTATATCTTAGCAAATACCTAGTCTTGTAAAAACATGTCTTGCATACCTTCACATTCTTGCTTTTATTAGTTAGATCATGATTGTATTTCTAATTCTTACATACTTTCTTTTCTTAATTAGCATCAGCTTGGTGTGATTGAATTTTCCTATTCATATTTGTCTCTTTTATGTGCCTTAGGATATTTACCAAAGTCTTTCGCTTCTATTCATGTGTGTGCCTTTGGACATTTTCCAATGTCCCTTGTTTGTACTCTTCTATGTGTTTGTTTAAAATGTGTATGCATCATTTGAACATGCCTTGTATGCTTGATTTATAGATTGAGTGACATGTGCCCATGTCCCTTATTTGCTTGGCCCCTTGGCCATATTTTTCATGCTTATTGCTTAATTGATTTATGATTTTTTGTAATGACATGATCCTAATCATGCATTATCTTGCTTTTTGGATGCTATGATGGACATCATATTCCATCCCTCCAAATAAAAACTAAAAAATAAAAACTAACTAGACTTTACACTCCATTTTAGTACATTTCACATGTTATTACATTATTACATCTATCTAGGTATACCCCTATTGATCTAATAATCTCTTAATAAAAATCGTGATAAATCTTGAGATATCTTACTGATTATCATTGTTATATCATGTATCTTTACAACATAACACACTTGCAGGGCTATTTTTTATAAGGAAAGCAATTATAGGGTATTCATTCTTACCCTTAGAAGAGGGGGAAATAAATAATGCTTTTGTCATAGAGATTAGAGCTCTTAATGATCGAAAAAACAACATTTAGAACACCCAAAACAACAACCAGACATCAAACTAGTTAGAACAAACTAGGAAGATAGTCAGAATCTAGAACAACCATCAGATTTGGCCCAAGATAATAGCATCGAGACTGGACTATGGCACCAATGTTGATACTATCTATTTCCATTGCTCTTATCTAACCAACAAAAAAACCAAATTTTCTAGCAATAGATAGAAAGGTAAGTTTAGTTATAGTTTTTTTAGCTACAATTTAGACTAGAATTAACACTTTTTAGTTTTCTCAAAGAATCTAGATATAGGGGGAATTATGCATAGCATGATGGTTATTGCTTCTAGTTTTAGATAGGGTAGTTGTTACAACTTATAGATTAGAATCCATGTTTTAGACACTAGTGATTGGGGGAAATGTGCATTACACATTTGTTTTCTTTCTTTCCAAGTTTAGCATTACCTAGGCATTCTCAGTAGTTGCATGCCTTATTCCATCTTCAAGTGGTTAGCATCATTTTGGTTTCATTTTCATACAAGCCTAAATTCTAAGTTATTGAATTCTTGAGTGGCTTCCACATAAGCTAGATTATTAGTTTTAGATTGGCTTTCATATAAGCCTAATTTCCATCTTTCAAAGTGCCCAAGAGTGATCTAGTTTGTAACATACATTCAGATATCAATGCCAACATTATCAAATCATAGTAAATTCATGGGATTTAGTATCCATTTCATATGACACACATTTCATATTAGTATCAGTTTATAGCTTCAATTCATAGAGAAACAATGGAACCAAAAGCCTAGCTAGCCTTTGTATTCTTGAGCCACCTATTCAGAGGGATTAAACACACAGTCCAAACATCGATCAACACATGTATGACCACCTAGACTCACTTAATGGGTGATGAAGGATCTAAAGTGATAGCCTTTACATTATTGAGCCATTTTCAAGGAATTGAGCACTCAGTTCCATTCATGATATTACTCTTGATACAACACACATTCAACATTAATTAACATCACTCAACATCACAACAAGTGTTGCATTGGTTCATGCTTTTGGTGAGGTGTATTTATTCCTTTATTTTCCTCTTTCTCTTACCCAATTGTATATGTTGTTATTTTAGATATAGCATATCTATTAAGAATTGATCTACTCTTTTTTTCACTTTGAGATTTACACTTCATAGTGTGCTCTCTCTATGCACACCTAGCATCACACAGCTTCATGGGCTTCACCCTTGCAGGTAAGTTTAGGATATTTTTTTATTTTTCCTTTATCTTGGTATTTTACTTTGGGGGGGGGGGGGGTGTGGGGTAAATGTAGTCATATAAAATGCAAAAATTGGTAACTTGAGCATGGTTAGTGACACCTTACGCATAGGTCCCTCTTTTTTGCTCTCATGACCCTCATAGGCTTGTTTTCACTAATTATCATTCATCTGTAGCCTTTTAGACCTGATCTTAGCTGAGATAGGACCTTCTTTTTATGACCAATCCATCCCCTTAAGTCTCATCTACCTAGGATAATAGTACCACACTATGATAATAACACTAATGCCACTCTTGTCTAGTTTTAGTGCTATTGTCCAAGCTCATTTCTAGCCCCAATGGTCAATTTATTTTAGTTCCACATGATTTTAAGTATTGTCCTAATGTGAAAAAATTCAATCCATGAACAATAGATCCCTATAAAATCCCATTCAAATATCATTTGGAAAGGGTTGGCAAATATTATCAAGGAAGCAAAAATACAAGTAAAACCACTCATGCAATCTTCCCTATTCTCTACATATAGCCATCTAGTATAGTCCTAAGCACATCTAAATCTCTACATTAGTCCCTATCATCCTCAAGCATATATAGTCTAGCATTCCTTGTATCCTCATATCAAAATTGCACCAAGAACTTTCAAAGGGAGAACTACATATGGCTTGATCCCTCTTCAGAGTATTCATATGTAGGTAGTGTGCCCACATACGTGGTGTGAATCACGTTTAGTGCATATTAAACACACTAACCCCCTTTTTCATTATTTACCAAAGTTTTATTCAAGTACATTAAAGGAATAAAAATGAAGAAAATCATCTCTACAGGGATCACTACTAACAACAAGGCCTCATAAATTTAGAGATGGTGTCATAAAGACCTACTAAGCAAAACCAAGAAAGCTTAGATCCTTAAGATAAAAATGTCAGATAAGGACTACAGTGCTAGTGCCATTCCTATCCACCTTTAATGATCCTATCTAATCAAAAATTAAAGTTAGAATCTTGTTTTTGATAGTGTCCTAGGCCCACCTAATGAATATCAAACCTTGTCTTAGTCAGATCAAAATAGTTTAAGATAAGTCTTATTTTCTCCCTCTTATTACTATTTTTATAAAAACTCAAATTACAAATAAATTTTACAAATCAGTAACTTATTTAATATATATTATTTACTGATTTATCAATCTAAACCCTTTAACTAAATTAGTAATAAAACCCCAATATTACCAAAATTGTTAAATTAGGAACCATAAATGCTCTTGTGACTAATTCATAGAGGTGATTAGGCACATTTCATGTCCATTATGGGGAATAGGGTAGTTTTTAAAGCCTTATTAACATGAAAAAAGAGAGGTTGGATAATTTAATATTTATTAATAAGGTTTAGTTGACCAAGTTGGTGTGATCACACATTTAATGAGGTTAACCAAGACTGAATTAACTTATATCCACTACACCTCTATGCCCAAGAGCTCATTGAAGATAATCAACTAGCCAAGGCAACATATAGGAAAGGTTATAGACCTATTATTGATCCTTATTCATGTTTTTAAATGATTATTGAGTAAATTGGAGTCATTATGGCCCCATATCCACACTTCCATGCCAAATTCTTCCTCTTTTTCCTTCTTTTATTCTATAAATTGAGGCTCAAAAGCCATTATATGTATCCCTTGACTGGGTATGAAGAAATTTTTCCTAAATTATACCTTTTAAACCTTTGAATTGATATAATGACTAGTTCAAATTCTCTATGCTAGCTTAGTATGTTTTATACTTGTTGATTTTCACAAGTGATCGAGTCTTATCTTGCTTTGTAGGTCCTCATTCTCACCTAGTTACTAGGAGATTGTTCTAAATAGGTCATATGGTGTGTGAAAGTGTTGGTGATTGTGATTGGAGTAGAATTTTATTGGTAGTGTCATGAAAATAGACCTTCCATTCATCACCCTCAAGTTATAAGCATATATCATAGCCTCTATGTGAAGAATTGATACTTTGGAGTCTTTTAGAGAGAGTGGTCTAGTCACTAGTCCTTGTCTTATTCACAGTTGTTGGTGAAGGGTCAAATGGAGAGGAAAAAACACAATGGTGTATCACCTCCCATAGATTGTGTTTGTTTTATGCATTTTATATCTATTTTTTTCAACAAGTTTAGTAAATTTAGGAATTAAACCATAGATGATACATCAGGGGAGTTAGTCCCAAAACTAGAGGTTTATCTCACTCAATAGGCTACCCATACCTAGAGGTGATCCCATTGTATTAGTTGGATGAGGTAGGTATGAAACACCTCCACCTCAAAGGTAAAATATATACTAATGAAATTTTTTGGGATGCCTAGTGGGACCATAATTTGAACAAGTTTTAATAACTACTTGTAGCATTTGGTGATCTCAAGGAGCTTCCAACAATCTAGTGGTAGATATACATTCAAATTTCATGCCAAAAGTAGTCATATGGTCTTCATAAAAATTTAAGGAAGCTAAGTTTATTAAATTATACTTAAGATTTTTCTAAGAAGAAGAGGTACCCTAGGTCTAGTCCCTACCCTACACCCCCTACTTCTCCTAATTATACTCAACAAAGTACTACTACAACTTCTACACCTCTAATGGCTAGGCATAGAAACCAAGCCTTTGTTCTCTTCAATTGTGGAAACCCTCTGAACCTAGACCAATTTGATGATATTTTTATTGTTGCACTTAAGATCATTCCAAAATTCATAGTATAAAACTCTATTAATCCTGTTGAACACATTTTAGACATAGCCAACCTCTACCTAATACACATTGTGACTCAAGAAAATGTAGCAATAAGGCTACTATATACTTCATTGAGAGGAAAGGTACTTCAATGGCATATGGGTTTAGTGCATGCCTATATCAACACTTGGGATGAGTTTGGGGAGAACATATGCAAGCATTTTGAGGATAAAAGTGATCACTTATCCCTAGTAGATCAATTGACCACAATCAAGAGGGATCCTTAAGATTTATGGTGGAATTTAACTATAGGTTTTAGAAAACTTGAGATGGGATCCTAATAGTAGTTAAACCCAATCTTAATTATGCATTTTTTTACTATTTTAGATCCCTCAATTCTGATGTAGTAGTCATGATACATTCCATTAGTGGGAACACACTGCATGATGCTTATGAAGTGGTAATAAGGGTAGAAAATTATCTCATACAAGTAGGTAAGCTTACTCCAAGTCCCCTCATGGATTTATTACTATAGATACAACCTCATGTGCCTAAAATTGATATTATACCAATGCCAACCAACCATTATCAATTAGATGCTAGTCAAGAAAATATATTGGTTAAAATTAAAGGGATACTCAAGGAAGGAAGCAATAATATAGTGGCCTTCGAGAGGCATCAACTTCTACCTCATAGACCATACCAAGATCCTTATCAAGCTCTGTATCAGCCTTATGAGATCAACATGACTCCATATCAACCTAATCCATAAGGTCAATGGTAGATCACTCAAGCAAGGCCCTATAATACTTTCAATCTTATTGTTATTGGCACTTCTAGAACACTAGTTTACTCAACACAAATATGCTCAAGAAGGACAATAATCTACACATTGGGGGAAGTATCATGAGGTGTCAATTAGTTTAATTGAGGTTGCTTGCCAAATCTACCTTATTCAAGATAATCAAGATCATCCTATGCAAGACAGTCAACCTCTTATACAACACAAAGAAGGTCATTTTATGCAATATGAAGAGACCCCTTTCATGACTCAATCTAAATTATCAAATCAAGAAGGAATGAGTGGTGGTAAGTAAAAATTATAGAATACCATTTTAAACTTAACAAAAAGGACAAAATTATTTTTAAAAATGTGTATGTAATCAATAATCTTAGGGGTTCAACCAAGGTAGACAACCCTATTACAATCCATATAAGGGATAAAAGAAGAGCAGTGGGTGATGACTTAGAGGTTGGGAGAGTATCTCCTCCATCATCTCAACTAGATTGGGAGACTAATGGAATATCAACCCTTAAAACTTCACCAATTCAAAATGTTTATAATGAGAAGGGGAAGAATAATAAAGGTCCATTCATACCTTAGTTCACTCAGTCTTAAAGTAGTATTATTTCTCTTAAGATGCAATCAAAGGCTACTAGTCCTCATATCAACATTGTGAACCACATGAAGAAGGATCATGTCACCATACCAATATGGGACACATTGCTTATCCTAGGACAAAAGGATCTCCTCCAAGAATATTTTACCAAATTTCACAACTTGGACAAGTAAGCAGAGAAAGTAAGTGTAGTCATAACCAACACCACTTAGTCTAATGAGCCCCAACCATATAAGGTAAAAAAACCCACTCCTTTATATCTTTATTTCATAATAGGAGAATCTTTACTAGGTAATTGTATGATAGATAGTGGGGCTAGTACATCTATCATGCCTAATATATAGTAGACAAGTTGGGGTTAAGCTATGAGCCTAATTTTAAGGGAGTTTTATGACTAGATGGATATCTTAATAAGACTATTGATGTACTCAAAGATATGAAAATTATCTTAGTTACTTGTCCTAATTTTAACATATCCCAAGATTTTTTAGTGGTTGATCTCCCACTTTATTTTTACTTGTGTTTGTTTATGGATTTCACTACTAAGATAGGAGGATATCTATCATATGATTAATCTTATATGGTTTTTAGAACCAAGTATGGAATTAAGGTCATAATTAGGTCTGAGCCTATCTCTAAGTTCCATTTAGATCCTTATATACCTAATTTATCCAATGTCAATTGTATTATCATTGACAAATATAAATACTCTAATGATCAAGAGCTAGTTGAGCCACTTAAAGGCATACCAGAGTTTCATCTTGATGAGTGGGGGATAGATGACCGAGGTTATGATCCATATAAGATAATTAAAGGAGGATTTGGGATATATTATATGCATGAGGAGGAGGGAGTCATACGAACCCTTACTAACATAATCTAAGACAATGACGAAGTGTCGAGTTTGTTATTTGATGGCTCTAGGTGCAAAAATGGAAGTGGAGAAGGTGTCATGATAATATATCCTTATAATCAAATATATATATTTTCCATAAGATTCCAATTAAGATACACATTCAATATAATAAAGTATGAGGCCCTCATTCATGGGCTAAAATGGGCAAGGAAGAGAGGTATCAAGATACTACAAGCCTTGGGAGATAGTGAATTGGTAGTACATCAGGTGAGAGGGTATAATTAAATTAAAAATCCACTCTTAAAGGAATATAAGGATAATTTTTGGGACCTCTTAAAATACTATGAATCCTTTGACATCTGATTAATCCCAAGAGAGGCCATTCAACATGCAAACAAGTTAACAGCTATAGGATCACAATATGACATCCCAAGTGGGGTCAAGGACATGAAATATCAGTCATAAATTAAGGTAGTTTATATACCCTTAGTTCTTGAGAATGAAGTCAGTTGGAAAGTATTTGATAGTGATAGGCAAATAACATGTTTCTTGTAGGAGGTAAAATTTTGCTAAAAAAACAAGGCAAATTTTGACAATAGTATGGTGACCAGATTGTTCAATTGAGAACAAAAAATATACCCAAGGGATTAGTGACTCTGGAGAACATATTAAATGAGGATGATCAGTTAAGGAAAGATAAAGTTAGCAGGCCAACCAAGGAAGAACATTATGGTAAGGTCACCAAAGGATAGGCTACTCAAACTAGGTAAATTGATCACAAGGAAAGAAAAGGCATCTTTCATAAAATTGTGTCAAGAATTTGTAGACATCTTTGATTTAGAATATAATTATTTGAAGGGGTTTGACCATAGTTTGGCCTATCATAATATAGAATTGGATGCAAGAGCTAAACTTGTGAGACAAAATAAAATATTTTCCAACCTCAAAATTGAACTTCTCATGAAGAAAGAGATAACTAAACTCATTGAGTCTCACATCATCTTCCCCATTAAACATTATTCATGGGTGGATAACCTTGTGCATGTAAGGAAAAAGAATGGGGATATTAGGTTATGTGTATATTTTAGGGATTTTAATAAGGTTTCATTGAGAGACCACTACCCCTTGCCATGTATGGATCAAAATCTCTAAAATATTGTAGGTTCACAACATTTATCCTTGCTTGATGGATAATCAAGGTATAATCAAGTGTTGGTGAAATAAGAGGACCAACAAAAGACTACATTCATAACTAAGTGGGGAAAGTATTCTTATAATATGTGACTTTTAGGTTATCTAATGCAGGGGACACCTTCCAAAGGGTAATGGATGTAACCTTTTAAGGCCTCATCAATGAGATGGTGTTGATCTATCTTGATGATATCATAGTATTTTTTGAGGATGATAAATACCATTTGATACACCTAAGGTTGACATTTTATAGGTTCATGTTGTATGGGGTCTCTTTTAATCCTAAAAAGTGTATTTTTTAAATCCATGAGGGTATACTTTTAGGCCACATTGTGTCTAAATAAATATTTTTCATAGATCATGAGAGGATAAGGTTAATCCTTGATTTATCATTGCCTAAGCATAAAAAGGGATTACCAATATTTTTAGGCAATATTAACCTCACTAAAAGGTTTATCCTTGGGTTTTTTGAGTTAGTAAGACCTTTAAATTCTATGCTTAAGAAGCATAAGGAATTCACATGGACTAGAGAAGGAAAGAGAAGCTTTAAATCCATTAAATAGGCCATTGCCTAAGCACCCACTCTTCTCAACCCTGATTTCTCAATATACTTATTTTTGTATTCCTTCTCAACCAATGACACCATTTATGCCATGTTAATGCAATAAAATCGTGAAGGCCTTGAGCATCCCATAGCCTTCTTTAGTTAGGAATTGGAGGGATATGAATAGAGGTACATGTATGTGTAAAATCATTTGCTTGTAATCATGAGAGGTATAAAAAAAATTAGACACATGGTGTCTAAAAATAAAATCTATGTTATGGTGGTTCACTCTAGCATCAATGACTTCATTTTTAACTAGGATTTGAGTGAAAAGAGAGTATGTTGGGTGACTAAATGCATGGAATATGACATAGAAGTGATAATCACCAATTTATTAATGGGTAGAGGAGTGTGTGAAAATTTATAAGAAGATGTGAAAGAGGACAAAAAAGTGGTTTTGGCAATGCAAAATGATCACCAAGTAGTTGCACCTATAGCCTATTCTAGCTAGACTCAAAACATGTAAGATTCCTTCAAATAGGAGAACGTCCTATAGGGAAAGATAGGATACTAAGAAGGTAATATAGGCTATAATAAATCCCTTATGTATTATTTTGTGGATTTATATTTAAAATGGATCTTGATGGAATGATCTTAAGGTTCATGGAGACTAACCACATTGACAAGATTCTAAATCACTTTTATGATGGGCTTGCAGGAAGACACTTTGTAGAAAATACCATAATAGCAAGGATAATGAGATTAGGCTACTTTTGGCTAAGCTTATTTAAATAATCTCATGCTTGGGTTAAGAAATGCCAAAAGTGTGATATCTTCACTAGGTAATAAAAACTATCTGCCTTGCCTTTAAAACCCATCCAAGTGGAGCAACCTTTCATACAGTGGGGCCTAAATTATATTAACATGATACACCCTCCATCTAGTATAAGACACAACTATTTTTTGACTGCTACAGACTGATTCACTAGGTGGGTGGAGGTAGTAGCCCTTAAAGAGTTAAATGAAAACTCAGTTTTGGAGTTCTATGATAGTCTAGTAACTGGATTTGGGATCCCCTCCACCATTAAATCAGATAATGCACTAACTTTTAGTAGTTCAAGGGTGAGTGAATGGGCTCTTAAGTATGGTATCTACCGAAGAAATTCCTCAAACTATTATCCATAGGGCAATGGACTTGCATATTCCACCAACAAGAATATAATTAGAATCATAAAGAGAATTATGGAAGATAATCAAAGGGAGTGGCATACCATAATGAGGGAAACCTTGTGGGTAGATAGGATCACTCATAATAGAAATTCTAGTCATTATCCATACCTTATTGTCTATGAAAAGGAGGCAAGGTTTCCCATATCACTTAAACTACTAGCATTGGAACTCATCCATCAACTTGAGATGATGGAGAATGATGTTATTAAAGTAAGGATGAATGAATTGAGGGAGATAGAAGAGATAAGAGATGATACTATACATGCCATGTGGTCCCATAAAGATAAATTCAAGAAGTCATTTGACAAGATAGATTATTTAAGGGCCTTCCAACTATGTGATATTATGCTCAAGTGGGATGAAAACTAAGCTAAAATAGGTAAGCACTAAAAGTTTGATAGCCTATAGAGTAAACCTTACATTATCACCAACTATAAGGAGCACAATGCATTTCAATTGTCAAGGTTGAATGGTGAGGAATTACCTATCCCTATCAATAGGGTGTTCCTTAAGTATTGTTATTAAGAAACACATACTATCCTTGTACATAGTAATTTAGGTTTCCTTTCTTCTAAGTGTTGTGGCATGAGTACTTTGTTAGTTTCTTGTTTGGTTATATTGTTGATTTTAAGTTATGTGTCTTTGTTGTGTTCTTTTATGTCTTGTTGTGTGTCTTGTGAGGTTGTTATAGTTCTTAAGTTTTATAATGTGTTAAGAATGAAGTGTCACCCTAGTTAGAGAGGTCTCTCAATTGAGTCATGGTTGCTATGTAATATATTTTAGGTCATCTTGACCAATAAGAAAGTCAACCCTTCAGAGTCACTAGTGATATTGAAATCACTCTACCTTTGGTATTATAAAGGATCAATTGATGCATAATGAATACCTGATATTAGCCTTGGTCACCTCATTATGTCTTTGAAGTGTCTTGATAGCCAAAAAGGGGGTTAGTTATCCTTAGGAAGTGAAGCAACATGTTCAAGTAATGAGTCATGTCAAAAGTGTCAAGGTGGCCCCATCTCATATTGTTTGAAGTTCTGTCAAGAAATCATTGTGTGATAATGGTGTATAAGAGTCTATATCAAAAGTGTCAAGGTGGCCCTTATGATCCAAAAATACTTATGAAATGTGATCTAACACACTATAACCTATAACTAGTCATATGCTTAGTTGAACATGCCAAGAACCTACATAAATGAGGGCAAAATTAAAGAGATTAGGGAATGATTTTAAAAAAGGATGATAAATATTATGTAAACCTTAGCAGACTTTAAGGTTCTTTAGTAGATGTTAAGTTATTTATCCGCTCAATTGATGTTTTATTTGAAGTAATGCATATTCTACCTTCTAAAAAGGTGTCTAAGTGATGCATATTTTACTTATATGACCTTTAAGACCTCATTAAGACATTATAAAGACTCAAAATCCTCCAAAATGGGCCATAGTGTCATCATAATACCTTTTTAGGGTGGTCTCATATGCAAAAGGAGCTCTTTTAGGAGTCAAATGCTTTCCATCCACCACAAAGGAGCACACGTGTGTGAAAAATGACTTTTCACATTCTTTCGATCCATAGTCCCTATTTTTAAAGAATTTTTGACTCCTCATTTACCTCCTCTTTCCCACCAATAGCCTTCTGATATCCTAGACCTAATAAAATGTAGGAAATTTATGTTTTGTAGGTGTTTTAACACTTGTACAGATCTATACAATATGGTCAAGGTTATAATAAATTTAAAAACTTCATGGGGGTATTTTATAGGCACCTCAAAGAAAGATTCATTTTTAAAATGCATAGGTAAAAGCATAAATGGTAGTAAGATCCCCATCGAGCTCTTGGTAAGCTCATAAGCACCATTTTAAGATAGATGGTATAGTTTATATAGGGGGAATTAGATCCCAAGATCTTATCCAGAGGTGGGGTCCATAGTATGATTTTAATTAGTGGCATTGGTTTATAGATTAGGGACTTGAGCTTTATGAACAATCACTAAGACCTTTGGGTGGTCTTAAGCCCTTTATAAACCCCATAAGCTCATTTACAGCTAGATTCACCAAAATTTTAAACTTGTTATGATAACCTAAGCATGGAAAAAGGTATCTAAAGACCTATTAAGTATTTTAGACCCCCATGAACATATTCTCATGACACTTGTAGGGTTAAAATGACACATAGTTCCCCTTGGTTGGTAGATTACAGTCATGTGCAAGTTTCTTATGTTGTCATAAGGGATTAGAAAATGAAATTGAATAGTTCAGGTCTCCATATATTCTTCTAGGTTTCTCACATACCTAATTTGGTTACCACTTGGTCAAAATAAACCCCCTTCAAGCTCTTTAATGATTATGATGTGAAAGAAGGAAACAAGGTTCCAAACATGATCTAGTTACTCTCATGGTAGTCCATAATCAGGATAAATAACATGTGAATGGTGTCTTCTTCAAGTTGAAAAGGTGTTTTAGGCATGTGGAGGAGCCCCTCTATTATAAATAACAAGTCTCATTATAGCTCTGAAGGCCAAAAACCATGAACTAGTTCCAAATACATTCACAATCCCTTTAATAGGGTTTAAGGTTTCTTAGCATTATTTAAGGTTTTTATGGACTCCTAGGTTTCATTTTCTCCCTCACTATGCCTAATTAACTAGATCTAAATGATTTGGTTTATTGAGTATATATAAGGATGTCTAAGGTCCCAACAAATAGTACTGAATGAGGAGTAATAGTCCACATGAGGTCTCTCAAAAGGCGTATATTGTGTAATTACTTTATCAAGTCTATTTCCACCTCATTATAGGATTTAGTTTTTTAAACTCAAAACCTTAGAAGACTGTATGAAATCACATATAGGTCTAAATCCTCATGCACAAGATTAATGGTGGGAGTGAGACCAAAGGTCTATATAATACCATGAAGGGCCAATGAGAATGTGAGATAAAATGCCAATTAAAGTGTGAGAACTATTAAGAAGATAATGACAAAGCTTAGAATATCAAGTTTAAGCCTAGCCTTCAAGGAGTTTTCCCCAAATCACCACCTATAGCTAAACCTAGGAAAATGCAAGAAAAGGTCACATATTTATGAAAATGACCATTTAAAATGTTTATTAAGGTTTAGGTAAGGTCAACTAGGTTTCCAACAGCGTGAAGAAACCCTTCTCTTTCTCATAAACATGTATAAGGACTCCATTAGTAGTCAAATTCCTCAAACCATCACCTACAGGACTATAGGTAGGTTTTCTCCAACTCTAGTAATAGAATTCCATATACATATGAAGGATGGAGCTCAATAAAAGTAGTAGAATACATAGGATATGTTGTTGAAAGGAAAAGGAAACATGAAGGGATATCTAAACAAGGTAACTTAAGAATATATAGTTAGCTCAATGCATACAAGTTTGCCTAACAGGATGAGATATTTAAGCTAGTTTGAATGACAAATATAAAAAACTATGTAAGGGTGATCCCATGGTACTATATAGTATATTTACAATCCTCATGATCTCTAAAAATAAAATCAAGTTTGAGATAGTTGACTAGGCTTGATTGAACATTCATGACACACAAGTATGTGTGTGTGATAGTAGAGTGAGTTTTGATGGCATAATTGAGGGATATTTAGTTCAAGAAGTGTTTTAAAACTATGAAATCACATTACATGAGACCCAAAGTCTATCAATAGTGAGTAAAATATAGACACAAACCACTTAGGTCTCTAGCATCAACTAATCCAAACACTCAGACTAGGCTAAAGATGGTCATGGAAAACATAGAAGAGAAGAAGGATAGAGATAGAAATCTGAGAAACTAATGATAGGTTAAAAAGGTTTAAATTGGATGGAAAAAATTTCTAAGATTACCTTAAAGTCACAAATTTACCTACAGGTGGTCTAAGGTCTTGAGGTTCAGTTTAGGCCTATAAGGCCTAAAACCCTCCTTAAGCCCTAAAACCCAAAATTCATTCTTGTGACATATTCAAACTCCCCAATAATATTTAAGGTAATAAAGAGAAATATTATGATAGCATAGGTCCTGAGGAAGGTGTTTTAGGTAGAGGAAGGTATGGGAATGGTCAATTTGGCCTAACTACCCAATCAAAATCCATCAATCTAGTCTACCATTTAAAGATACCAATTCAAATTCTCATATCTTACATTCTCACTAACCCATTATTAAGTTTTTATGCAATTCTCATCACCATCCACGAAACTAGCACCTAGTGACTAGGCCTATTTACCTTGTAGGCCTATTTTGTCAACCAAGGGAAATGTCTCTTGGCATTTAGGGCTGGTAAGAGGGTAAATAGAAAATATAAATTATATTTTGACTAATTTATAGAGATGATAATATACATTTCATGTCTATTATTGGGAATAGGGTAGTTTTTAAAGCCTTATTGACATGCAAAAAGAGAGGCAGGCTAGTTAAGGCTTCATTAAGGATATGATAGACCATATTATACCATTTTAACAGATAAAATAAGAGTTATTTGAAAAATTTGGTGTGCTCACAGCTTGAATAAGGTCAAATAAGACAAAATTAGCTTCTATTCACCACACCTTTATGCCTAGGAGCTCATTGAAGACCATCAACTAGCCAAGGTAATGCATGGGAGAAGTCATGGAGCTTTTATCAATCCTTATTCATGTTTTTAACTTATTATTGAGTAAATGAGGCTCATTATGGCTATTATCGACACTTCCATGACACATTATTAATCTTTTCCCATCTTTTTTTCTATAAATTGAGGACCAAAAGCCATTATATGCATCCCTCAGTTGTGTATGAATAATCTCTACCCAGATTATACTTTGTATGGTTCAGATTATCTATGCTAGCTTAGTTTGTCCTATAATTTTTGATTTGTAAAAGTGATTGAGTATTATCTTCCTTTGTAGGTCCTTATTCTCACCTAGTTAGGATATTATTCTAATTGGGTCATATGGTTTGTGAAAGTATTGGTGATTATGCTTGGAGCAGAATCTGATTGGAAGTGTCATGAAAACATACCTTCCATTCATCACCCTTAATTTTTAATAATATATCATAGCCTCTATTTGAAGCATTAATGCTTAGGAGTCTCTTTAAGAGAGTGGTCTAGTCACTAGTTGTTGTCTTATTCACAAAGTGTTCTTGAAGGGTTAAATGGAGAGGACACAACACATTGGTGCATCACCTCCCATAGCTTCGATTAATTTTATGCATTTTATATCCATTTTCATCAACAAGAAAATAATTTTATGAATTGAGCCATAGATGATACATTAGGGGAGCTAGCCCCTAAATATAGGCTCATCTCATTCCATAGGCTACCCACACCTAAAGGTGATCCCATTGATCAACTAGATGAGGTAGGTCTAAAATACCTCTACCTCAAGGGTTCAATCTAGACTGATAAAACTCACCTAAATTTAGAAGCTAAAGTAGAACCATATCTTTCTTCTGAACCACCAACTACTTATATTCCTCTAAAATCTAAGTTACCTTCTAAACCTCATGTTGGTTATTATTTTAAAACCCATTATAATTTATTATAAGAGATCAAATCCATGCCTTATAAGATTTCTCTTATGGAATTATTTTTTACCTCCCCTTATCATCATAAGTTCCTCATACAACAATTTCAAGAAATTAAAGAATCATCTTCTCTCGAAGAACCACCCTCTCATAAGCCTCAACCAATCGACGTGCATACCATTGAATCCATTTATCCTTATTCAAAACCTTCTATATAATTCCTTGAAGAAGACATGATTAATTATGAGATCCTTTTTCTCATTGATGATCTACCCCTATTTATTAAAAAATAACCATTAATATTACCCTCATTCGTAAAGTATTAATAGATGAAGGGTCTGTTATTAATGTGACATATTTTTGGCTCATCTAATAACTTGGCTATAATAATGATTATGTCAAGAAAAAATTTCTAACATGTTGTGGATTTGACAAAAATAATCAAAATCCACTTGGTTTTATTTATCTCCCTCTTACAATAGGACCTAATACTATTTGATGTAAATTTATGGTCCTCAATTTACCCCTATCTTACAACGTACTCCTAGGATGACCATGGACTCATAGAATGAGGGTTATCACCTCTTTCAGTAGCCAATGCATTAAGTTCCTTCATAATGGTAAAAGGTATAAACATGAGGATGATATCAACCCTTGTAGTATTCAACTTCCAAATCTTAAATCTCAAAATAACATTACCACCATTCCAATGATCAATAGTGTTCCCTTACATGAATTCATAAATATGGATCTAGATTTACATGTCACTCTTATTTATTAAGATGAAAATGAACCTAATGACTTGAAAAATACTTGTAACACTACTAATCTACCTCCTTACATATCAAAGTGGATTTCTCCTTCTTTATTACCCTGTGATCAGACCATCCCCTTCATTGAGGAGATCAATGATTTCCCCCCTCCATGCAATGATCAAGAAGCCTCTTGCATAGAAGATGCATTCAAATTTAATGATTATGTAGTGGCCAAATTATTCTAAGATCCTTTAACCATGTCTCCATGTGAATTTAGTGATCTAGGCATTTACCCTTCTAAAAGTCCTCCTGAATCTCAAGCATGTAAAGTTTCTCTAACATATGATGATAACTACATCATGGCCCAAAATCAATCATGAGACTTAGATGTTCAACATTATCAAAAAAATTTTACTCAAATACATGATTTTAATCATGATGTTCATACCATTTTCACTAAATTTGAGTTAGCACCTAAAAGTCACATCCCTCCTACTAAATCTCCACACCTTGATACTCCTTAAGTGGTTGAATAAATATTACCTTTTGAACCTTCATAAATTCTTTCATCTTCTATATAAACTATAGAACTAATTATTACATCCAATTCTTCCCTCGTCAATGATGCTAATGACAACCCAATCGAATCTGATCAACCTTCTTCCCCAACTCCACATACTCTTAAGATTACACTAGATTCCAAGGTCATAAATGTATGTCAAATACACTCTAAATATGATTTCTATGGTAATAAAATTATTTATCCTGAATTAGATGTTGAGTATAATAGTCCTCTTCCCACTTTTTCTAGAAATGAATCCATTTTTAAATTAATTCATGCCCAAAAACCTCAATTACCTTTACAACATCA
This sequence comes from Torreya grandis, assembly GCA_037957365.1. Classification (NCBI taxonomy): domain Eukaryota; kingdom Viridiplantae; phylum Streptophyta; class Pinopsida; order Cupressales; family Taxaceae; genus Torreya; species Torreya grandis. The sequence continues at coordinate 45,186 of JARHVA010010307.1, read as the reverse complement.
CAAACTTGGTTATTTTAATAAGAAAGCCCCTCATTTCAATAAATTCATAATAAGCATTAATCCTAAATAAAATCCCATTTCCTTTCTACCTAATGCACCATATCATTTCCAAGATGTAAATGTTATTCTTATCAAGGAAACTACCATTATTAAATATAGTATCCCATCATGCCCTCAATTAGTTAC
>JARHVA010010307.1:35000-40000 GCA_037957365.1 Torreya grandis | reverse complement strand
ATGTGCTAGGAGAAGTTCTTTAGAGTCCTTAATGTTGAAGTTCCTCTTTTTTTGACAAACCTAATTTGAGTTTCTTGACTTTGATAAAAAATTTCTCTACCTTGATTTTTCCTTCATTCTCCCCTCCACCGATATCATTTCCCTTATTGAAAAGTAAGTGTGATTCTAAATATGTTTTTCCACTTCTATACTTACCTCTTCTTCACATTCTTAAAAATATGCTAGCACTACTTTGTTTCATTTTTATCTATCCTTAGAATAAAATAATATGTTTGAGCAACTATGGATTATTTTATTTACACCATTGATTTACATCCTACCATCAATTTTCTTTGTTTTTACCATTTATCATTATTTCACTACCCATTTTTACAAACACCTAACTCCATTTCTACTTTCATGTACTTTTTCATTTTCTGAGTGAGGTTGGTTTGTTACTTCTCACTCACCAATGTTGTTTTTCCTTTTACAAACTTTTTCCATTGATGATTAAGGATTATTACTATTCACTCACCAATTTTGTTTTACCATTGTTTTCCCATATTTGTTTAAGTAAGGATTGTTATCACTTTCACATTGATGTTTGATTACCTTTTTTGACATGTATCCTTGGTTTGACTTGGTGAGTTTGCCTCTCTTACTTAAGGTTTACTTGTTTAACTTTTTTGATCTTTAGTAGCCTTGGATTTTTGATTACCCAATTTACTCTAAGTTTTGACTTGGTAACTTGGTATAACATAACACTTGTCACCTCAAATTGATAAATTTCCAAGTATGTCTCATCCACATACCATCAATTATCTTGGATTTTCTGTGTTTTTTTTTACTCTTTAGTTTTGTATCCTTGGGTTTGTTGAAAGTAGTCTCTACACCTTCCATGATAAAAACTACAAAAATAATAGACAACCACCTAATGATAAATATAATTAAAAGGTACCCATACATTACTTTTACTTTTTAGTTCTTTCCCTTTCAATCATTTAATTTTAGTTATTTTATGCTTTAAAATACTATAATTATTTTTAGCTTTAGTTTTGTGTGTTGTTGTGTTCTTTCTCAAAGCACCATCCCTTGTTGCACCTTAGTGACACATGATGAGATTCAAGTGGGGAATATATATATAAACATAATATTTTCAAACCTTTATCAATTATTGATTATTTCTATCTTGCAATAACATGTTGAGTCTTAATCTCTCTAAATACACACCTTAATGGGTGCACTGATAAAGGAGTGGGTAAATCATTGGTGTTTCACAAGATTTTTTTCCAAATATTATCACTTTTTATCATTCCAAGTATCTCCTAAAACACTCCTCTAAGATTTTCCTCCCCTTCTACACCCTCCTCTAGTAATTTTATGCCTTTCTTATCCCTTCCCTAGCCTAAAATCCTCTTTTATGGTTTACAATACACTATCGACCCCATCAAACCTATAATCTAATTGATATAACTCATTTAGGGTCTAGGTTAACCATTGGAAAACATAGACTAGGACCTAAATTTTTTATCAATAATGATATAGTGTCGATTGGGCTAACCCTATCAGCTAAACTTTCAAAAATGATTAGGGTTAGATTCAAATATAAACACATCTATTTAATCATTTCTTAGAGAGACAAAAAAATTAATTAGTCATTACACTTATTTATAATTTTATATTCAACCATTATACTTGAGGAGTCTTAGCTTAGAGTTTCTACTTAGAGAATCTTATTTTGTGGAAAAGTCTTAGATGCTTTGGCCTTTCTTAGTGATACTTACAAACCACAACAACCTCTTGTGAAGAACCTTTGGCCAAGGGAGATATTGAGTCTCGATGGGTTCATCTTCAAGGTATATTTAACTTTGTTCCTCTCATTAGTAGATATAAGTATCATAAGTAATGGCTTTTGAATATATTTCTCTCTCCATGCATTAGGGTCTTACCTATACATAGCTTAAATAAAATTCTTGTATGCATGTTTACTTTTAGGTTTACTAATCCCATTTTGTGCCACAAAATTTGGTGAACACTAGATTGGATTTTTTTTTTTATCATTTAATTGATTTTTTGAACATGAAAACATAAGACCTAGCTAGGGTTATTGCATAGTTTTACTTGACTGGAGTCTTCGAAACCCTCCCTAGTGATATTATTGTGGTAAGAGATCCCTTGGTTAAGTATAACAAATTCATCTTGGTCATGACCCTAAATATCTAATGTATTGACAATTGAAAGTGTAATTAGGATTTATGTTCTTTAAGGTAGGATTGTTTTATAGATCAACTACATTTCCCTTTACATACATCTAATCATCAAGGAAAATACATGTAGAAAAATTTACCACAAAAAGTTCTAAAATGTAGGAATTGTTTAATGGGTGATAGGTAGAAAACTAAGTATTAAATTTAGTCCCACATGTATTAATGAAAACTGAGGGATGAAATCACCACCACTAGGAAACTATATCATCTAAAAGGATGGAGTTGAGTAATGTAAAATCATAATCTTGTCCAATACCATATGGTATAGTGGATGTTATCAAGAAAACAAAAATCACTAAAATAGATGGTAATGTGTCATGGTTGATATAATATAAAATTTATATAAATGGTTAATACTTTATAATCATAGATGTTACCTTAGTAGTAAAATTGGATGGTTGATACCATAAATTATGGCTAATGTAGTAAGATAATATATTATAAGAAATGTCTACATGGTCGATACCTTATGATCATGGCCAATGTAGTAGGACAAGAAATACATGGATGGTATGGAATAAATGATAAGTGGTTGATGTAGTAGATTAGTATTAAAATGGATAATATAGTATTAATAAGTCCTTTTATTATTTTATTATTATTTTAAGCTATATTTTAATTTGGTTTTAGGATTTTTAGTAAACTTTGATTGGGTATCATTGTTTGATATTTTGTAAATGTGAAAACAATAATGGACAAGCATAGATAGACATGATCTAGATACATAATATACTATCCAAATAGATAGACATGGGCATAACATGCCTGATTAGCCTAAGATTTAAGTGCATCAAAGAGATGTGTTACGTCCCTTTGAGTGTGGTACTAGTGGCTATATTTTTTAGGGAAATTGGAGAGTATTACAAACACATTTAGGTGGGAGGTGGATGGGGACATAATGAAATCTCCCATTATTTTGGAATATGTACATGCAATAGTAGGGATGTTGATTAAAGCTAGTCATTTTATTTTTGATGTGCTTAAGCCCATAAGAAAGCATTAGGATTTGACTCTATGGGCCACAAAATATAAATAGCATGATTGGTGTAATATTGTTAGACGTGGAATAAGGCATGATAAAATTGCAAAGCATAATAAGACACATGTTCAAAGTATATAATTTTTTATTTTGTATTAACTTTTGTATGTATTCAGCCTTATAATCTCTTTGAGGAAGAGAAGAATGTGAATAATCTTTCCTTTTATATCTCGAAAGGATATAATTTAAAGAGACAATGGGTTGTAAAATGCTATATATAGTGCTTTGATATAATAGAATATAGTTCTAATGTGTTGATAGAGATTAATAGAATCATTCTGATATGGTTTTCCCTAGTTATATTTTATGTATGGTTAGTTTATACTAAGTACTATGTTTTGATTTAATCTATTTATCATATATTGTCATTTATATTCCACCTTTTGTTATAACTATGTTATTATTAACTTATATGTGAAAGTTTATGAAACAACCAAAAAATAATAATTAGGAATGGTTAATAGATTACACAATAGAACCATGTGTAGAATCCACTACACCACTCTACCAAGCAAGATGCATCAAAAAAATTATACACTAGATGAGAAGACAACTCATAAAAAAATTTGGTCAATGAGATGCTTATGTTGGGATGATCATCACTAGAGGATTCCATAGGGAAATAGGTCCCTAAGGGGTGAAACATCATTCAAGGGGTATTAGCGTACACACCCACACTAATAAACTTTAAACCTTAAGAAGGATCTCAATTTTACCATCAAACCACCTAGGGATCCTCACCCGAATACAGGTATCTAATAACCATATATGGTTATGATTTGGTAACTCACTAGGCAAGAATATTTACTCATGCCCATGGGGTATCCTTAACAAGGATAATGACATAGGGTATGATTTAATAATCAGTCCTGGTAATAAGGAGGTAATATAAGAGGTAAAATGGGTCTAGAATAGGGGGACCAAGGTACCAACAAACCAAGATTTGATTTAGAAAACCTTAAAAAACTCAAGGGTCCACAAGTAGCTACATTAATATGCTACCAAGGTGATCCATTATAACTCATGAATATAGAACCTTATGTTCTCATAATATAGGACTAGTTTAGGTTTTAACCCATAAAAACATGATGCCATGATTCATAATTTTAGGGTTTGTTTCCCTTACTATATTACCTTACAAATGTCATCCCACCACACGGTTCAATAGGTGGAAAATAATTATCATGGCAAGAGATATTCCAAATTCCTAAATGCCAACATGAATGCTTGACATCCACCAAGCCATAGTGAAATATTTATAGGAAGGTTATATCATCTTTAATAATCCTACTATGCAAGCAAAAACACAACCTTAGAAGTTGTTAACCAGTTTAATACAAACATCAATTGTTAAGGTCTACTAACATTAGTGGTGATACTTGATTAAAATTTCATTAATGAATTCCTAACCAAGGGTCCTCACACTAGAAATTCATTCCAATTCTTAGACTTAAGAGCAATAAATGATTTAAACCAAAAGAGTAATGACTTATTGGAATGCCAATTTAAGACATTAGGTTAATTACTAGGATAAAAATTAGGCCAACCATAGTTATATTAATGAATAACTGGTTAACACAAAAGCATTTCTCGCACATGGCCAACTAAGTCTATTAAGAGCAATGTATCAAATTAGAACCACTTTGAGTGATGGAGAAATCAACTCACAATTATAGTTAGTAATTATTTAATAAGGTTGATTTCCTTTAGTTCTA
>JARHVA010010307.1:0-27500 GCA_037957365.1 Torreya grandis | reverse complement strand
GAATTATTTTGTCAAGTCATTTTATTTACCCTTCTCCTCAATAATTAGTGTATCAAAAATTTTAGGAGTAAGATTAATAGTGGGGAGAGGTTCACCACTATCAATCTCATGATAAATTAATTTACTCTCAATAAATTTTGAACCACCTTTAACTCTAGGGTCCTTATTAGGGGATGTTCTACCTTCCTCAAATTCAATATTAAAATAAGGGTTATCTATGTTTCAAAATCTTCCATCCAAGGTATGAGGGGATTAAACAAAATATCCTTATATTCTGTTTAATATCCTTATAAGGTATTGAGTTTAGGGCCTCTCTAGGTTACAATATCACTATTTTTATTAAAAAGTTACAAAGGGTAATTTTTCCTCATGTGACCATATTTTTTTACAAAAAAACATGCATTGGGACCTACCAATCCTTTGATAGGGAATATACAAGAGCTCTCATTGATTTCAAAAATGAGGGAATCTAGAAATGTTTCTAGAAGGTCTAAGGAAATCAGAACCTACATATTCATATGGGCTAGAGATTACCTTCTATCTTCAACACTAAACACCTCACCAAGGGGTCAAAGGGACTGAGGGATAAAATCCCACAATTGGAGGGAGGCATTTTTAATATCAACCCATCAAGGGGCCATTTTGAACACCAAGTCCTAACTTTCCAAATTAGGGTTCCATGAAACTACTTTAAATAGTGATTATCCCACATTCCATAGGGATTTATTAATGACTCTTCTTTGCATATTATAATTTTTAAAGGGAACTATAAAAACCCCTTTTTGTAAAATTTTGCAAAAACTTGCATAGATAATTTTTTTATTTCCCCATACCAAATTTAACCAGTTATCAAAAAAATTCCTTGAGGGGAGAGTGTTTCTATTCAAATAAACAAAGAAAATCCAAATATTTTTTAAGCGAGATTCTCTCTTAACCTAATATTTTTCCATAGATAAATTTGGGATCAAAAATAAGGTTTTAGTAGAACTAGGGTACTTACTATTATGTCCTTCATTATTGGCTCCTTCTCCATTTTCAAATGCACTGCTCAGGCAAAAAATGAATTTTACACCTTGTGTATGCTTAACAAACTCTTCCTACCATAAAACTTCACTGAAGAGCTCCCTATTGTCACCAATTTTTCTACCACCATTTTTAGTAAGAGACTCTAGGTTTTTAGATATAGGGCATTCATTAACTAATGTTTTTGGCCTCCATTTCCATTAATATAATCATCAATGAGACACTGCATGGTTTGGCACACTTTGGTCATCTCCCTTCATGGGCTACCACCATTAATTATGCTTGACTCTAAACTATAACATATATTAATGGATCAAATGTAGGGTGAGGGAACACAAGGGGAATGCACACCAAGATTAGGGTGACACTATCTACCAATGCTTTGTACAAGAAAGCAAAAAACACAAGTACACATAAAAAACACTAAATTTAACCAAGATACACAAAACAAATCAAAGATAAATATGAACCCTTTATAACTAATGTAAATTCAACCATATAATCACCAAGGAAGCAAAGGGGACCAAGGAAGAAGGAAGCAATCATGAATTATTAACAATAGAGGGTGATTATCCATCTCCCCATTGTAGAACTCCACCTTAATCTAAACTAGTCAGTTTGAACTATCTTCCCAAGTGGGAACATTATTAAATTTTTGTTTCTTTAATAAATTAATCTAACTTCTAATCTCCTCTATTATGCCATTTTTCAATTTAAATTTCTCCAAAATTACCATTTAACCCAGTTAATAATTAATTAACCATTTTATTATTTGGATTGGTTCCTCAAAACTATCTCATACATGTTATACATTAAAGTAATCAAATTCTAGAAAATAAATTATAAAAAGAGAATCAAACAATTTACTTAAATGGTTTCCAACCTAGTTGAAACCCTTTCTGAATCAATCAAAAATAAATACCTAAACTAGGAATTTGCCAAAAATAAGGTATGAATATAATTTCCATGGGTTGTGGAGTTCCCAAACAACCATAAAATATTTTTTAACCTCTTTATTAGTGATCCTTTGGGGTATTTATGGAGGCACTTTGAAGAAATAAAATTGACTCATGTTTCTAGCCTCAAAGTTGATTATGAATTGATGTAGTTAAAATACCTAGAAATGGTATTTTTCAAATTATAAAGCTGAAAGAAAATTATGATAGATTTAAATTATCATTGAAAGAATAAAATAAAATTTATTATTATATTTACTATTTTTCCAAAACTAGTTCCACCAATTTATTTAAAAATTTAAGGCTAGTTTATTTATAAATTTGAGGCAATTTGTTTAGTTAAAGTCACCATTGAATGGTAGACTAAATTATCATCTTTCTCAAAATAAAAATATTTTTTTCATTAAACATAATATTTATAACTTAGATAATTGTTTTCCATACAAATAAAAATTTATTCTTTTTTGTCAGATTTAAACCTAAGGCATTTTTGTCCTTGATTACTAGTGTGAAAATTAGTGTGTTTTGTCTCATTTGGAAGGGTATTTTATTATGATAGTTATTTTACTAAATTTTGGTATTTATATTTTGGTTTGTGGCTACCATACACTATTTTTTTGTTGCTTCTTACCTTGGTTTGAATTTTATCCCACAAATGCATGTGTATATGTCAAGATTTAATTTCCATTGAGTAGATCTGGGATGGGGCCTAATTAAATTTATTTTAGAGTGTATCCTTGGTATTATTATTGGTATTCGCACTTGAGATTATATTTTTTTATGCATGTAATTTTCACATATTTGGATGTCCTTATAATTATTGATAGTTCCTAGATGTGCTTGGGACAAGTAATGGATGCAGTGTTATCTATAAGGGGTAACTATATTAAGTTTAGTTGTATGACAATTTAGGTAAATTTCAAGTACCTTCATGTTAAATTTAATAGTAATTTAGGTATGTGTTAACTATACCTATGCCTAACTATATGTGTGATGGGATCACTGTTGATATGTAGGCAACTCAAGGAGTGAGTACGGGCTTAGAAAACTAATTCTTCAGATGCCCTTTTGTATGGGCATTATCAACTAAATTTAATATGTTCATGGATATCATGATTACATAAATAACCTTTAGTATGCCCTTATATTGTGTTAAATTACCAAATAACTTTTTTTTATCTTAGAACATGTGTCTAAATAATTAACCCTTAGATCACTCATGTTAGTGTGAAGTGTAGAGGATTCTTCCTCATGTATGTGCATCCTTATATTTTATAGCAATGTGATATGCTCAGACATATATTTCACTAGGTTGTAACCCTTTTATTTTGAGATATAGTAAGTCTTGTTCTATCTCATTTTAATTATGGACACTTTTAGCGATCCACTCAAGATATGGAACTCTTCTAAGCATTGTAGGCCATAAATTATTGAGTCTTGGTCTCTCAAGATCAATGGAGCTTAGGTTCCTTGTCACATTAGACTCTCATAGTGTCATTTCATATTAGTGCATGGGTAATCACATATCCTTGAGTTGTCTCAATTTTCATGATGAGTGGAACTTTTGAGATTATGGTTTCAACATGTTTTATATGTTGAACGTTTTAGGAGCTCACTTGAGTGACATATTATTCCCTTTGTTGTCTTAGAGTTTTAAACCCATTTGGCGATGACGCATCAGAGAGGAGGTCACCACAAGTGTAAGGAAAACTACATCATACCTTGATTTTATAGATTGTATATGTAGGTTTCCCAAGTTTCAGTGTGGGCATCAGGTCTATGTTCTCAGGCTAGGTTAGGGGTGTTTGTCATATTCCTTCATGTTGAGATTGTGCATTGTGTTTAGATTAAATATATATGTATTGTATTATTTTAATTTTAAGTTTGATCATTATGTTGTTTTTGTCAACCTTTTCACCTTAAATTTGGTTGTTTTCATTATATTCCATGCATTTAAAGTAGAGTTGCATAGTGTTAGATGATACTCTCCCTTGGTGAGCCTTAAATTGGTAACCTTGTGTTAAGTGATTATTTTTCTGACTTATTATCCCTTGATATTGTTGATCAATTTATGCATGAATAATTGTTTATGATCCTTCAAGAAATTATAATTATACATGACCATCTAATATTGGTACCTTATTATTCAGGCTTGTCCACCTTACTTAAGTAAAAAAATTATAAAAACACCTTAGATCATGACCTCATCCTATTGTGTTTGCATTTTGATTCCTAAGGAAGCTTTGTGGTGGAAAATAACTAAGTTGAATAAATTACCTAATTATGTGTATAATTTTATGTGTCACACTACATTGATAAAATTTGTAAAATCACACAATATTTTATCCATTAATAACCTACAATTAATAGGTAATCATCATTAAAATAAGTTAACAAAAAAAATAAATGGGTTTTATGACAAAATAATTAGGCATGACATATTGGTATTGAAGCTTAGGTTTAACATTGGGAACTCTGGGAAGGTCAACATGGTTGGTTAAGTTATATTTCATAACAAAGAGAAAATATATCATGTACTTCTAGTTTGGTTAGAATGATTCATGATAATTATCTCTATAAATTTACTATAGTAGTTATGATTCCTAAGTGATTAGACATAGAAACATTCATATTTCTATGAGATATTATTGTAGCATTGGGTGCTAAGTGCAAAATGTCCACTTATTATTCCTTATTAACAATAATGATAGATGGTAATCAATAATCTCATCAGGATGACATATGTACAATGGTTGGATCGATGAGGATAATTAGATCTTTGTGTGTCATTGGTAAAATTGTGCTATCATATTATGTTTTTTTTGTGAACCAATGTAAATAATGTATCTCAAACCAAACATGTGTACCCTAAATTTTGTAATTATTTATAAACATGCATAATTATATCTTATTATGTAATCCCCCACATCATTTTACATGTAACAAACCTCATAAATATGGATCATATCTAGTAAACTCATTGTTGTGTAATTGTGATGTGCATATTATGGTGTAAATACAACAATTATGTTATTGAGCTAAGCCATAATTTTGTGAATCTAAATATAGTGGTGATGTTTCTTGTGCATAAAAATCATGTGTAAATGTTGTGTAAAGTAACTTTCACCCATAAAAACATATAATCTATAAATGAAATCCTTGTTTTGTATTAATGTATTATGTTGTGTAACCCTACATCATTACTTTAGTATTTAGGTACTGGTGCAAGTATGGGGTTTGAGGGTGGAATATAACTATGTTTATATTGATCTAAACTAGGTTACAAAATAGGAAGTGGAGTTTATCATAAGTTTAAAACCCATTTTCCCCCTTTGCACGAGGTAGCCACCTAATTATTTTAGGTGTGTGCACCATGAATGACTTAGGCACCATGGGCTATTTGTGAATAATGGTCATTTTATGAATCATGTGTTCCTTCACCCACCCCTTACTAGTTCTCAAAATAACAATAGTTCTAACTTATACTTGATTTAGTCTTATGAACCTTTTTGGAGACATATGTATAATGATGTTTTTCTCTTACCTCTGGGAGATGATTGAGGTTTATATTTATTTTTTTTCCCCTCAAGTGGCTTTTTTAGCCACATAGTGTCTTAATGTGAAATTTTTACAATATTTTTGTGCCAAATTATTTGGATTTAGTTTCAATCTTAAGTTGTCTTCTAAAATTTACACTTTTGTCTCTATTGAATCTTGCTTTTTTTTTTTTTTTTTTTTTTTTTACGAATATATTTTATTATTACTGAATTACATATATTGGAATTTCTATTTTTTTATTTTGACCACTCAGATTTCACTTTATTACATAATTTAGATGATTTTTTAGTATTTAGTGTCTCTTTTGAAATGTATTTTTAAGGCCATTTGGCATTTGATTTAATTATTATGTTATTTTATGGTTAGGTTTTTACTTATTTATTTAAATGTTGGTTTCGTAAATGTCATGATGTGAACATTGTATGTCTCTTGTGTGCATGGGAGAGAAAAATTTGCTTGGAATATAGCTATAGGGTGTCATTGGCTAGGTTACGAGGTCAAATCTATAGCCATCCTTCCACCCACTAGACATGATGGTTTCATATAGGATTTAGCTAAAGCACTCGTTATCCTACTTTTGGGAGGTCTAAGGAGGTTATGTGATCTTATAATTGACTTGGATATATCATTTTCTTCATTATTTTTTTGGAGGTCTAATGAGGTTATGTTCTCTTTTACTTGATTTGGCTATAACATTTTCTTCATTATTTCTTGGGAGGTCTAAGGAGGTTATGTGATTTTATACGTAACTTGGATATAGATTTTGTTTAATTATTTATTGGGAGGTCTAAAGAGATTATTCATAGAGCACAATGATTACTTGGTTTTTTTAAAATTAATATTATTTTGTTTAGATGGTATTTATGTTATTGCTCAACATTGCTCATTAATATTTTTATGTGGTTTTGTGTAATAACCACAATTTTTTTATAACACTAAGATAAATAACTATGGTATAATTAATTAATCAAAGGTAATCATATAATCGAAAGTGATATCTATAATTATGTCAGAGCTAACACATGAACTAGACTAAGTCCATAAATTAACAATGACTTCATTAGGAAGCATTTTAACACTTAGTATTCAAACATAAATTGGTCAATATAGAAAAAATTCATGCATGTTGTTTCTACGCTAGATTTGCTTTTTACATTCAAAGAGAGAAATAAGAAACTAAGAGAATGGTCAAGGCTTGTATGTACCTAGATGTAGTTGTGTGCACCATAATCCAGACGAAGTGAGAACTCCTCTTTGGTTATGGAGGATGACACCTGCAAAAGGAAGAGACTAAGAAAAAGAAGGTGTTAGATGAGGAGATGGTGGGTTGCCAAGCAAAAGCTTGATCCCAAAAGCAAAAGCTTGAGGGATGTCAACCCATTGATTGATAAAAGGATGTCTAATAAATAACATAATAATAAAATACTGCAATGATAAATACTGAAAAGGAAATGGAAGCAAATGCTTACCTGAATGATGTTGTCGGGCTGGTCACAGTCACCGGTGTCGGTGGTCCTACCGATGTTGGTTGCAAAGGTCTGCCGACATCGGTTAGTCTACCGACGTCAGTGGGGGAAGTGACCGGCGTCGGTCAGGGAATTAGTCTATGGATGAGGTCTGGACGAGTTTTGGTCTATGGACGGGTCTGAGACAGAGTTTTGGGCTTGGTTGAATGGTCTGGGGGTCTGGGTCTGAGAGTCTGGTTTTGGTTAATGGTCTAAGGTCTGGGATAATGGATAGAATGTCAAAAAGGGACAGAGGGATAGAGGAGGCCAATAGGGAGATAGGGAGATAAGGATTTAGGTCTGGGTTGGTTTGGTGATAGGGAGCGCTGAATCTAGCTCATAATACTAGAAGCAAATAACTAGAAAACACAATGAAAGTACAAACAAAATACTTACCTGTGACTGGCTGAAGGAGTGCTACAGACTGGTGTTGTTGCTTATGCTGTTGATGAAGGTAGAGTCCCTGTTGTTGATGTAGAAAATTGATGCAGAGTCCCTGGAGAGTTTTGCTTGATGTGTACCTACAGCCAAAGAGTTAGCAGTGGAAGAGAGAGGAGCGAAAGATTGATGGATTGAAGGATTCTAGAGTCGGATGCGAGAGAGAGGCCAAGGGTGGATAACGGATGCAAAAAACTGTTATGAAGGCTGTCGATGCCAGCAATATTGCCGACGTTGATCGATGTCGACGACTGGAAGGCAGGAAAAAGGCTAAAAATAGCCTTTCATCCATTTTCCCAACTGTCGGGTCAGCGAGTCTGAAGAAGAAATGGTCGAAGGTGATTAAAATGGATGAGAGGTTAAAGGGGAGAAGTTGGAATGGGGGTCTGAGCATTGATATTGGCCATGTGGGGAATGAAGGGAATCCAAAGAAGGGTATCCAAGGGTGGTGAGGTGGCAAGGGAGAGAGGGAAAAGAGATTTTATTAATTTAAAATAGGATGTTTATTTCAAATTAATAAAGCATGGGTTAAGAGTGGTCAAGTGGATGAAGGGGACCAAGGGGGGAGAGGACGAGGAGGATGACCAGGGGAGTAGACACGATTTTGGTGTCTACATTTGCCCCTTTTTGTCTTGTTGGTTGTTCTGGATGAACTGCAAGACAAAAATAGGAGTGATTTCCCTAGGTGAGGGATAAGGTTGATTTCGTCTTGTTGGTTGTTCAAGTGAACTGCAAGACAAAAATAGGAGGGTTGGGTTGCCCCGATTATGGATGAGGTATTCCCCCTCAAAGCAGGAGTCAAGGGAAGGGAACCTAAAATTGGGTGTTGATTTCACAGAGAGTGGATGAAGATGGGGTGAGGGTGAATGCTGCAAAAGTCATGATTGTGCACATACCACTACATAAGATGGTCAGGTCAAATTGTTGTAGGTCGAGGGTTGAGGAGTGCTAAAATTGAAATAACTGGGCCCCAGCATTTAGTCGTCTGCTGATTGGGTTATTCAATCGAAGCTGAAGCTCCAATGGTCATCATGTTTTAGGTATCCCAGGCTCAGGAAGTGCTCCTAAAAACACGAAAAAGTCAAAAGTAGTGCAGATCAACCAGCTTGCGATCTTATACTTTTGAGGGTCCAAAAATATAGTCTGCGCACAATTTTGCTAACCAGTTGTGGGGTAGCATACAGGCAAAAACAACCAAGGCAACATTGTCTTGGAAGTGGTCATGGTCGAAAGAGATAGGTATGATCTCCATGGTCATTGGTCGAGGTGGATAAATGGATGAAAGGATGTGGCCGAGCTAACCTCAGAAGACATTATGTGATCTGAGTGCTGCCTACATAGCCCATGTGGTTAGGGCCTCAGGCCAATGTAGTTCTCCCTAAAAGGGAGGAATGGTCAAAGGTATGGATTGTTTGTGGTTGAGGTCAAGGTCATGGTCAAAGAAGAGAAGGGATTGGTCAAAGAAAAGAAATGGTTTGTCCATCAAGGAGATGAACAAATGAGGATGGTTGAGCTAACCCGAGATGATGTCGTGTCATCTGAGTGCTGCCTACATAGCCCCGATCTTAGGGCCTCAGACCAATGTAGTTCAAACAAAGGGACAAAATGAGTGATGATTGGTGTGGTCAAAGTGGTCGATAGATTGGTCTTAGTCATGATGAATGATGAGGGTAAAAAGATGATATTGTAGCCTTTTCCATATTGTGTGATGGTGTATTCTGCAACATTGGTCGAGGGGTCTTTCATCCCTATCAATTTTTCATAGTCGTGATGGATGTATGCTAAAAATGAATTGAGGTCTATTTATGCTTTAGCAAGTATTGGTTTATGCTTAACATAAATTGTGTCTGGTTGATAGTTTCCATGTGTGTTAGTGTCCATAGAGACTATGTGAAATGGACTAGGTCATGTCATTGGTCTGAAAATGTTTGATTGGTTTGGTTTGGGTTTGGTTGGATAGATAATGATTTGGTTGGATAGATAATGATTTGGTTGGATGCGTGACCAAGCTGTGTCAAAAGTGAAAGGCGAATTGCTCTTTCATTGTCAAGGACCAGAATGATGGCATGGATAAGGGTTGTTAGAATAAAAGCCCCATTCATACATCGCGTCGTTGACCAGTGGTTGTGTTAGAGCAGTAATCAAATCACTTGACGTTAAGTGAGCTCAAAATCTCTTAAGTATGCAGGGGTGATAGGATTGATGTGATAAGGAAGGGGGAACCCTTTGTGGTAGGAACAACTTTGGCCCTTTTATAGGTGACCCCGAGAACGACTATAGACAAGTCCATGCCTCTAAAGTTTTGTCAGTCAGTTTTTTTTTTGAAGGCAGACTGATTGATGCGGGAAGCCTGCGATGGGATGTTGTCTTGCTTTGCGGTCATGTCATGAAGCTGATTGATGCAGGAAGCTTCTGAGATAGTGTTGTGTATGTAGCAAAATTTATGCATAATCATCCTTCAAGGGAGTGGTCTATATTCTACTTTTATGTTTTTGATATGACTTTGGCCTAGCTATCCTTCAAGGGAGAAGTCTAGTAAATACAACAATGATGATGTAGCTATCCTTCGAGGGAGCAGTCTACATTTATAGTTTATGACCTTGGAATATACATCCCATTTTGATTTACATTTTATTGATTTGCTGACTGGACTTTTGGTCATGGACTTGACTATAGAGGTTTAGAGGGTTTCCCTTTTATTAGGACAAAGCATTCATGCTTGACAAAAGGGTTAGGATTGAGGGTTGTTGGAGATAGGAATGACAATGACGGGGAGTGCTCAAGGGATCGAGCTCAATTTAAATGTCAAGTGAATAATTACTTGACTAACAGTAGACTGGTCAAAGATGCAAGACATAAAGGAGCTCAAGTTCTGACAAAATCCTGACCCATGCTTGTGTTATGATGCAAGGTCTGAGTCAATTGGGAGCAAACTTGCCCCATTGGCTTCGTTCCAAATTTGTCACATGTTGATTGATGTTGAAGGAGTTGGTCAATGTTTGGTCAAAGTTTAGGGTCGATGCTAAAGAAGTTGGTTGATATTTGATCAAGGTTTGATTGAGGTTGGTTTGAACGTTTGGTCGAAGATAGACTGAATGTTTGGTTGAGGTCGGGTCAATGATCTAGTTGAGGTCGGGTTGAATGTTTGGTCAAAGATAGGTTGAAAGTTGAATTCCCCCAGCAGCTAGGGAGAATGTTTGATAGATTGGTCGATTGAGGCTTGGTGGTCAGATTAACTATGTTGATGTTGAATAAGGGGGTTAAAGGCAATGAAGGAACCCTAGTTTGGCATGGAGATCCCAATTTAGGTGATGAGGTTTGAGAAGCATGGGTCAATGTTGATTTGTCGAAGGGGTGGTCAAGAGGATCCTTGATAAGAAGGGAATCCTTTCTCTATTATTGATGAATGACAGCTTTAAGAGCACAACAATGCTTAGTGTCATGTCCTGAAGTGTGGTGATAATGATAGAATTTAGAATTGTCAAACCAAGATGGTCTTGATCTGAGAGTTGATGAGTGGGGTGGTGAGGAGGTTGAAGTTTTATTGATAGTGTGGTTGAGAAGAAGGGTGTCATTCCCTAGACATTGGCGAATGACAACCTTGAGGGCACAACAATGCTCAGTGTCGTGCCCAGGCGTGCGATGATACGCATAAATCTGAGTGTCATCGAACCAGGGTAGTTTTGGTCTGAGGGATTGATATGGTTTAAGAGGTGGGAGATTGATGCGAGAAGATTGCAACAAGTGCCGCAATAGCAGGGCATAAGAACTTGCTAATGGGTCTTAGTATCTTGTTGCAGTGGGAGTTGATGACTTTGGTTTAAGAGGCATAAGAGGTGTTGGTCATATCATCCCTTTCGTGTGTGGTGTAACCACACGTGTAGATGGCACTTTGGTGGTGATAGGTGTTGGATGTTTTGGAGGAAATATATGTCTGATGGGTTGAGAGAGTAATGGAGGCAACTTGTCTCTATGAGGTATGGGAGTAGGAAGCACCCCTATTAAAGTGGACGGATGCGGGCCCAAAATTGAAAGTAATGATGAAGGTGGGGGAGGAGCCCTTCGGTGTGATTTAATGGCCTTAGTTGGTTTGGGGCGAGGGCCACTATTGTACGAGGTGAGGTTAGATATGGGTTTGGATTTGGATGTGGACGGAGGCGAGCGAGATGTAGCAATCTCAGGTAAAAGACAAGAGGAAATCGTGACTGGGTCTTCCTCGATCGAAATGGGTGAAGAGACTAGTTCTTCTCTTGGTGGATAAGAAATAGGAGAGTGTGGCTCTGCAGTCGGATAGAGTGTAGGAATGGTCATGGTCTCAATGTGTGGTCTAGGCATGGGGAATGTATGATCCCCCATTGATGACAAAAAGGATGAGGGTGAGGCAGCCGGTGTGGGTGCCATCAAAGCATCCTCCAATATGAGAGAGGTCGATGGAGGATTAATAGGAGAAGAAAGTTCTTCATCCTGTGGAGGAAGTATAGGGGAAGAAGGGTCTTCCTCCTATGAAGGAGGTTGGTCAGAAACAAGAGAAAAGATAGTGTCGACTGTGTGTATATTATGGTCTTGAGGGTCATTGGTCATGGTCTGGACATTGTTTTGAGTAGGCAGGTGATTAGGAAAGGGTTGTTTGAAGATGTCGAGGTTTTGGTTGGCCAGAGAGTTTGGGTTATATAGGATGAGATCCCCCTTGTCTAGCATGTCTTGGATGATGTTTTTGAAGGTTTGATAGTTGTCCATGTCATGGCCTTTGACACGGTGATAGTTGCAAAAGTCATTCTTCCTGTACCATGCAGGGATAGGTGTTGAGGGGTCGAATTGAAGTGGTTGGATTGAAGGGAGATTGAGGACCCCCTACTTGATGAGTTTATCCAAGACAGAGGCATATGACTCTCCAATTGGAGTGAATTGACGTATGGATCAACGTTGAAAATGTTTATTGATGTAGTCTGATGTTGAAAATTGAGGTCGGTTGGTTATTGTTGAAGATGATGGTCTAAAGATGACGGTGTTTGCTGACCCCTTGGACTGAGAGTGGGTAGAAGAAGGTTTGGACAAAGAATGGTCATTAGATTTTGCATTGTTATTACGCAATTTGACCTTATTTTCATCGATGGCACAGAGTTCAAGCTTTCTTGCCATGGTGAAAGCTTCGTCGAAAGTGTGGAACATCTGGATCCATAAGGTAGAAGAGATGTGCCTAGCACATGCTCGAGAAAAGAGCTCAATGAGCTCAGGTTGAGGCAAGGAGAAGGAAAATTGGTTGATCAAGCCTCTCCAACGGGCGACAAAATCGACTATTGATTCGTCGTCAAATTGCCTAATGGAGTAGAGGTCTGTGATTGAAACTTGCTTGGTGATGTTGATAGAAAAATGGTCGAGAAATAATTGGGTGAGTTGGGTGAATGAAAAGATAGAATGTCTGGTAAGAAAGCTATACCAGTCAAGGGTGGGGCCAGAAAGTGACATAGAGAACATGCGTAAAAGTAATGCATCGTCATTGGAAATAAGGTAACAGGCATGTCTGAATACCAGTAAGTGCTATCGTGGGTCTTCCTTACTCTGGAAGTGAGTAAATTTGGGAAGCTCCCACTGGTTGGGGTATGGTCGGATGGGCACAGAAGGATGAATGGGTTCATTGCAAATTTGCTCATATGATAGAGCATTACTTGAACTAGAGATAGAGGTCTCGAGACTGGACATTTTATCCATCAACATTTTGATTACGTCTGCTGATGGATTGGCAGGTGGGGCACCCCCTAGGTTTTAGGGTACCTAGAAGGTGGTCAAAGAGGCGTATGACGTACTTGGTTGCGCTTGTGTAGGCACAACATAAGGGTAGTGCATCATAGGGATAGATGTCATGGTCAAAGGGGCTTGTGTCATGAAATTGGAGGACACAAGTTGACTAGATACCGCCAGAGGTGGTTGAGTGGCGGCACTGGTAAAAGGATAGGTTGTCACTCCCACGTGTATGGGTGCAAGAGTGGGCGAGGTCACAACAACTAAGTTTTGGTATGGTGCTGAACTTGGTTGAATTGTGTGTGGTTGAGGGGGCAATGATACCCTGATGAAGGTAGGTTCGAAAATAGATGAGGAGGCCAAACTTTGCGTATTGGCCATGGTCGAGTGACTAGTCGAGACAAAAGGCTAAGTCATGATGGGTTGAGTAGCAGATGACGTCGATGTCATTGCCGCTTCAAGTGAAAGGTCTCGCATTTGGTTTCTTGCGAGATAGTTTTGGAGGGATTTGACATTGAGGTCCAAGAATATTTTGAAATCTTGGTCCCCTTCAGGGACGATGGGAGTTTGAGTTGGGGTTGGTCGAGTAGGAGTTCTTTCGGTCTCCGAGTGGAACTCCATTATAGGACTGGTTATGGATGGGGAAGATGGAAGTGGTTGATGTCTCGCGTGGTCAAGAAGAGCCTTGGTTTGACTGCGTGTCAAAACCATTCAAGGCAAGAGGGGTCAAGTTTTAAAAACTGTGTTTTTTTAGTTTTAGAAACTCAGAATGTGGTTTTGGCAGAAAAAGGGGTCGGGTTTTAGGTTGTTGTTTTGAAAAAAAGGACTATGACAGTGACTGACACCGGTTGAAAAATCGATGTCGGTGATATCAGATGGCTAACGTCGGTCAGATAACCAATGCCAGCAGGGAAAGGTTGCCGACGTCGGTGTTAAAGCCGATGCCGGTGACTGTGGTTTCCAAAAACCCAAAAGATTTGAGAGTTTTTGGAAAAAAAGAAGAAGAATGTCCTCACAAGCTCAAACAAGTAGATAAGAATAGAAAAATAGAGATGGAGACAGGTAGACCCTAAGCGTTAAATCTTAAGAATCAACTTTTAGAATCTTGTGGCTTATGCCTTAAAGTGATGTTTGGGAGGTTGGCTAAAAGAATGGGTCCTAGAAGAGGTAGTCTATGGATGGTTTCAGGTTTGTTTAGGTGCTCAAGAGTCTGGGTTAGGTTTGGTATGTGGCCTGGTGCTAAGGAGCAAGCTCCCCTCACTTCACGAGCCCAGTGATAAGCTGGTCTCACTTAGCCAAAATATACCTTGCCTAGAGATTATTCTCTGCCAGAGAACATGGGCTTTCCCCATGGTGGTGAAATCCAACTGGGATTACCAGGGAGGGGTAAGGTATCCGCTGGGGGATGAAATCCCAGTCGGGCCTTGTCTCAGGTAAGTTTGATGTTTGATTTAGTGCAAGTGGTTCAGTTGTGTAACATAAAGTGGACTAGATTAATTCAATATGTGATTATTAATTACTAAGTGTGGACTAAGAAATACAAACAAATAGAAATGTAATGCAATGTGTTTTAAGCCCCAAGTCAAAATGTTAAGTTCGGATGAAAACAAGTTGAGAAAGGGTTGAAGAATATGATTTTTGACTAGTCTAGAAGTGCAAGAAAAGAAAGAAAAGTTATTTTTATTCCTGCTTATGATGTCATTTAGAAGAGAAGAAGGAGGTGAAAAGGGAGAAACCTAATGCACCTAAATGAAAAGAAAGAAAGAAAGAACCCAAGGAAGGCCCTAATGTCCCACCGGGCGTGCCAGAATGTTTCTACTCTAGATTTGCTTTTTTTATTCAAAGAGAGAAATAAGAAACTAAGAGAATAGTCAAGGCTTGTATGTACCTAGATGTAGTCATGTGCACCGTAATCCAGACGAAGTGAGAACTCCTCTTTGGTTGTGGAGGATGACACCTGCAAAAGGAAGAGACTAAGACAAAGAAGGCGTTAGATGAGGAGATGGTGGGTTGCCAAGCAAAAGCTTGAGGGATGTCAACCCACTGATTGATAAAAGGATGTCTGATAAATAATAGAATAATAAAAGACTGCAATGATAAAGACTGAAAAGGAAATGGAAGCAAATGCTTACCTGAATGATGTTGTTGGGCTGGTCACAGTCGCCAGCGTTGGTGGTCCTACTGGCGTCAGTTGCAAAGGTCTGCCGACGTCGATTAGTCTGTCAACGTCGGTGGGGGAAGTGACTGGCGTCGGTCGGGGTAGTAGTCTATGGATGAGGTCTGGATGAGTTTTGGTCTATGGACGGGTCTGAGACAGAGTTTTGGGCTTGGTTGAATGGTCTGGGGGTCTGGGTCTGAGAGTCTGGTTTTGGTTAATGGTCTGAGGTCTGGGATAATGGACAGAATGTCAAAAAGGGACAGAGGGATAGAGGAGGCCAATAGGGAGACAGGGAGATAAGGATTCAGGTCTGGGTTGGTCTGGTGATAGGGAGCGTTGAATCTAGCTCATAATACTAGAAGCAAATAACTAGAAAACACAATGAAAGTATAAACAAAATACTTACCTGTGACTAGCTGAAGGAGTGTTGCAGACTGGTGCTGTTGCTTATGTTGTTGACGAAGGCAGAGTCCCTGTTGTTGATGTAGAAAACTGATGCAGAGTCCCTGGAGAGTGTTGCTTGATGTGTACCTACAGCTAAAGAGTTAGCAGTGGAAGAGAGAGGAGTGAAAGATTGATGGATTGAAGGGTTCCAGAGTCAGATGCGAGAGAGAGGCCAAGGGCAGATAACGGACGTAGAAAACCGTTATGAAGGCTGTCGACGCTGGCAATATCGCCGACGTTGGTCGACAGTTGACCGACGTCGACGACTGGAAGGCAGGAAAAAGGCTAAAAATAGCCTTTCGTCCGTTTTCCCAATTGCCGGGTCAGCGAGTCCGAAGAAGAAACGGTCGAAGGTGATTAAAATGGATGAGAGGTTAAAGGGGAGAAGTTGGAATGGGGGTCTGAGCATTAATATTGGCCATGTGGGGAATGAAGGGAATCCAAAGAAGGGTATCCAAGGGTGGTGAGGTGGCAAGGGAGAGAGGGAAAAGGGATTTTATTAATTTAAAATAGGATATTTATTTCAAATTAATAAAACATGGGTTAAGAGTGGTTAAGTGGATGAAGGGGACCAAGGGGGGAGAGGACGAGGAGGATGACCAGGGGAGTAGACACGATTTTGGTGTCTACACATGCCTATCTATGTACTTCAATGTGGCCTTCCTATAAATCCCATCACTAACTTATACACACTCAATTACCTACATAGTTTATAAAATAGTTGGTACCTCATAGGGTAAATCAAAAAAGCTTAGCAAAAAAGTTGTAAGAAGTAAGACAAATTTAGCAAAACAACCATCATACTAGGCTTTCATAATCAAGATATAAAAAAATTCACAAGAAACAAGTGGTTTTCATGGAAAATAACTATTTCAAAAAACAACATAAAGCTTTGGAACACATTACAAAGTTCACAAAACAAGCAAGGGACAAGATTGGCATCCCGCTAGTAGAAAGCGAAGGAGGTTAAATCAAAGGTTTAAGTGTAGTGATTTAATCCTATAGATATGTTTCAACAACCATTATTATGTTCCATTTTGGAACATCCTACCATTTTACAGGGTGGGTTATTCTCAAGGTATAGGTCAAAACATGTCTGCCTAATGCTCTTTTTAAGTTTAGTCAATCTTAATAGGTTATACAAACACACATAAAACATCATGAGTTCATGAAACTTAATGCACTTATATTAGGTTTAACATTAATATAATTATAAAATGGATTAAGCTACATCTTATATAATGTCCTTTAGATCAATCATAACATTATTATTTAATACTTTAGGTTAGGACTTTCTCATCCTATTAATGATTATGATGAAAATCATTAAACTTTGACTCAACCTTTTTATTATACTAAAATAGATTAATTTTTTATTATTCCAATGATCAATTCCAAGTGTGAAGTACATGATCCTCAATCACAAAATGCCTTAATTTAAATAACCATTCAAGTTTAAATCACTTATGACTTAATCATTTACAAACTTGTTTGCTAAATTATCTTTATCATAAGTATAAGATTTGAATATCATTATAATTATCCCCATTTCTAAGTGAATATATAAGGCTATCCAAAATATTCTTATCACTTCAATAGTGGTATAAAAGTTATAATTTAAGTTATATCCCTCTAAAAATCCTTCGAATATATTTAATCTTCATTACTTTTATATTTTCTTATAGGAATCCATAACTAGAGACCGAGTTAATATTGTAGCCCTTAACAGTTTAATATAAATCTTATGTTTTTTGTAGTCCAATTAAGACCCCATATCATAATTGAAAAATATTACTTCTTAAAAATCCTTAAGAGTTTATCAGACTTGAATGTCTTGTTTGAAATTCCTTAAAAATAACATTATTAATTTATCTATATTCTTAATGAAAATTTTAAAGTCTTATATAGATTTAACATTAACATGTCTCAACATAATGATACATAATAAAAATTAACACAATTTGTCTTGTTTGAGTAGTATAATTGTTCTACTTAAGGACGTGTGTGCAACTACATATATTTATAATGTCTCTCTAATTAACCTTAACAATTTAATTCAAAAACCACTAGTTATCTACTTCGTTATCTTACTAACCCAATTATATATTCATGAGTCTAGAATACTGATAGTATTAAATAATTAAATGAACTTTATAAAGCTATAGATTTATATTATCTATACATGTTAGATTTAAATGATTAATTAATGAATTACTTGATATTGTAACCATATGTCCATAATGAATGTTTATAATCATATATAACAAAATAATAAATAATTTGATATATATAAAACCCATTCCAATCACATTGGAAGTTGATTTGCATATATTGACCTAATTATGAAAACATAACATTAAACTTGTATCATGTAAATAATAAACATCAATATAATAAATGAAGTTAATTATACAATAATAAATTATTTCACTTTACAATCAACTAGTAATAATTCAACCAGAAGAAGTACAACAACCAATCTTTTGCACGTAGATCTATTAAATCAAATGCCCACATCTCCAATCCCAATGATTCCAACCAAAAGAGGCCTTAGTCCACCCCATCCATTATTTGAATGTTTTTTGATGAAATATACCCATATATTAACTTAACAAAAATGTACAAATAGTTTACAAAAAAATAAAGGTAGTATAAAAGCACACCATGTCACACTAGGCAGACCCTAGAATCAAAATCAAAAGTATCATAATCTAGGCAAAGCCTAAAAACAATTCACAAAGTCATTAAAAAAGATAAATTTTATGTGGTAAGAGCAAGCCCAGAAGTCAAAGGATCCATATCATCAAGAACCCATCTCGAGCTTGGCAAGTCATTACCATCTATAATAGGCTCCCAGTTAGTGACTTAGGTAGTGTTCATGTCATCATTTTCTTCTTGTGTGTGAGTTGGAAAAATAGATAAAGAAAGCTTGGGTAACTTATCTAATATATTCATCTAGCCTCTAGGTGGTGCCCCCAATAATTAGGGTATGAAGGTGGAGGAGGAGTGCCCTATCCATCTTACCTAGTAAGGAAAGAAGGTGGCAGATGACACCCTCACTACTATTCAAGAGGGGAATCATGTTGGTACAGGCTACCACTATGAGATTGGTTTATGGAATGGCTATGACAATTCCCACCATGAGGTGGCTAAGGAACTCTATCATCTAATCTGGGATACCTAGGTAAAGAAGATATAACCTGAACCATAACATAAGGATCATCTCCCTAATGGGAGAGGAGATCCTAAAGATGTCTAAGCTCTATAGCCACTTTATTGGCTTGAAATTTAATCTATAAAATAAAATTATAGATGATATAATATTTGTGCAAAGCATAAACATTAAAATTAGTAGAAGCATGATTAAACATAGAATTCTTTCTTTCTTCCTAAATCTAAAAGAGAATCTCCACTCTAAGAGTATGCTAGACTTGTTATTATTTGAAGGGCATCATGGGTTTGTATTTAAGGAGGATATGCTACCAAAGGAAGAATTTAGGATGGAAAGGCCTAAAAAGATCATGGATCTAATTCCAAACCCTTTGATCTTTAGCACAATTAAAAAAGAGATGAAGAAGCCTCTCAAGGTGGCCACAGAAGGAGAAAGTCAGTAGGTAGACTCCAAGTTAGAAGAGTCTTCTGCCAATAGGCAAGCCTTGGTGACGTATACACCAAGAAAAATGAATAAGCTTGGGATCCACACAAGCCCCCCAAATAGTTTTTAAGTGAAAGCTCCACATTTTATTAGATGATTTTAGCCCTCAGTGGGCATTAAGATTATCAAACAAGGGCAAATGGGGGTTGAGCCACACAGCCAAGCCAAGGAGTGTAATTATAAAATGGGGTCCTGAAATACCATTTCTAGCCCTTCTATCATGGTTGAGTGGAATGGACCAAGATTTTATGTATCATGGAAGATGAGATGGAATTGAGGATCTCTTGATAGGACTCTTGGTCCACATTGGCTAACAAAAATTTTGCTTTTGCCTCCTCTTAGGATAGCCAAGAGGAAGAGTGCCTACAGAAGATATCCTAGATTGAATGAATTCCTCTATGATAAAGATTGAGATTATTGACCCAAGGGACTTATGCCAAGGGCATTTCATTTTGAGATAAAATAGGAGACCACCAGAGAGAATGGGAGTTAACAAATGGCCCAGTCTAGAAATCAAAGCCATTCTAGAGTAGCCATGGTTTAATCTTTTCCAAAGCCTTCCATATTCTTTTGGCCACAAAGGACCCTATGATTTGGATAAGAAATTAAATGAATATTAAATTGGGGAATTAAATCCCTTCTATGCTTTCTTACCCTTAGTCAAGCTTGAGGAGATACAATGTCTGAATAATACCTTCTAAGTTTATTATCCCTTAATGACCCACACAATCCATTTGACACATAAGGAAGTTCCTTATTAGGCTATCTTGATGAGCCCCATCCCTCTAGTATCATGTGTGAGGAAATAGTATTCCCAAGCCACCCTATGGAATCCTTTACCCTATGAGGAATTGGCCTAAAGGAAATCTTTGAGTAATTTCTCCAACTTCTGGTAAGATTTTTTAGAAGGCACCCAACATGATGAGTAATACACATGGGTGGACACAAGAATTTTTGAGAAGATATTTCTTGCTAATGAAAGAGACTTGGTCACCCAATATTCTATCTTATTATCAACTCTGTCAACAAAATATTTCCACAACAAATGTGTAAATGCATCAAAAGCAAAGGGGATGCCAAGAAATTTAAATATTTCATGTTGGATCCACTTCTAATTGAATTTGGAAGCCCATGCTAGTGGAGCAAGGTATGATTATCTATAGAAATGAGTTTTCTACCATTAGATGATGGAGCCAGAGGCCAAGAAGAAGGTGTTAACATATTATAATGCATTATTCACATTGGTTTCATCCTCAATGACAGTAAGGAAGGATTCATCGACAAAGTGGCCATTGAGAAGTTGTATATCTTCATGCAGGTTTGTAGTATCAAAAGGGAGATAAATTCCCTTAACAAGGCCCATAACTTGGGCATTGTTAATAAGGTATCCAAAACCCTCAACTACAAGCACATATAAGTTAGGATCCAAAGGACACCCTTAACAAATAGAATGGAACAAGCCAAATTTCTCAAAGGTGACTCCATTAATAGAGAGGAAAACTGAGGCATGTGGGAAGAGCATCTGAATGGTTTGGATTAATATGGGCCGAAAGCCTAGAGCTCAAAGCATGGCTAGCATAAATGGTCATTAAATGAGATCATAGGATTTTTCAAAGTCAATTTTGATGAACATAACCTTTTAATTAGATCATCTATCCCAATTCATGCCTTCCCAAATGGCAATGATGGTATCCAAAATACAAAGGCTTGTAATGAAACACATTTGTTTTGGATGAACAATGAGATGTAGCATATTATGTAGTTATATTTCTAGAGCCTTGGTAATGATATTATAGGAGATATTCAAGAGGATGATGGGCCACCAATTATAGATCAACTCAAGATCTCCCTACTTAAGTATGAATTTGATATTCTCTTTATTTATATTTATACCCAAATAATACTTGAAAAATATTTTTTGATAAACCTTATGCAATTCACTACCCACAAGGTCCAAAAGAGTTTTATATAATTCATAGGGGAAGCCATCAATGTTGGGTGCTTTGTCATTAGCCATGTGAGACATTATTTCATGAAAATCATCAATAATGAGGGGCATGTCATAAACCATATGTTGGGTGGGAGTGAGTTTGCATGACACCACTAAAAGGCATTGTTGAATGGTAGTCTCACACTCAACTAAAGATTCTTGAGCTTTAAACATTTATAATGGTAGATAAAATCTTACACTATCTGCAAACTCTCTGTAAGTCTATTTCTAGCCTCATAAATGACTTGTATTTGTTACTTCAAGTTCTTGGCTTGTAGCATTTGAAAAAACTCCTTAGAATATTTGTCCCCTATTTTAAGCCAATGAAGCTTGGATTTGACTTGGGCTCCCTAGGTATTGTAGTTATCTATAATCTAAATGCAATGTTTCAAAGAAGAAACTCTCACCTTCAATATCTCATTAAAGGGATCTTTTTCTAGGGCTAGAGCTATATGGCTTAGCTTCGAGGTGGTAGCAGAGTAAGAGTGTATCTAAATTTTGGAAAGTTGGTGGCCATAGATCCACAGATTGAGGGAGGTCCTTCTAATGGCATCATCTAACTAAATAATCCACCCAGATTCTTGGGTAAGATGTGGATCTAAATTCTAAACTCTCTTAATGTGTGCCATCATGGACCCATGCTTGAGTAAGGAGGTGTTAAGGAAGAATTTCATTTTTTGAAATTTGGGTTTCATGAACTACCACTTCACTCAGAATTGAATAAGGGAGTGATCAAAAAGCCAAAAATCTAGTAGTGCCTACACCAGAGGAAAAATACCATTATCAAAATAGAATTACAGTTGGCTAGACATTATTTCCTTATCTAGATGCTTTAAAATCCAAGTGGGGCCTTCCCTATAACTACTCTAGGTGTACCAAAAGCTATATTTAGGTTAGTAGGTTAGATTGGGGTCATAAAGGCCCCATTTAGTGTACATGTAAAACTAAATCTTCCTTTCACTAGTTACCCATCTCATAAGCAAGTGGCCCATTTTGTCCTCGATAGATTCCACCATATTAAAGTCACCACATAATACCCTATGGGCATTAGGGAGATCATCTAATATCCACCACCATAAATGGGTGTAGTCTAAAGCATCATTCAAGGCATAAATATTAATAAATCCAAAAGAGTGGCTTTTAATGCTAAAAATAACCCATACTAACTAGTTGTTGGGGTCTACACCAGATTGTACTAGGTGTGGCCACCACCTTAGAGAAATTAAATTGATCACCCATCCACATCCTACAGCATGGTTATTATTAAGAATGATATTATCATGCCAGATGAAATTACTAACAACCATCAATAAAAAATCCACCACTTTGACTTCTTATAGATATAGAATGTCTATCCAAGGAAACTTCCATCTAAAATCATGCATAAAAAACTTGCATTTTAGGTTTATGAGACCTTGAAAATTCCATGAAAAACAATTCATAGATGACAAGTGTCAAGGGACATGTCCTCTGAGTCCATCCCTTCCACGGCATCATACCGATTCTATAAAAAGTGCCCACTTTTGGCACTCAAGAACTCATATTGCTTTATCAAATCAAGGTCAACCTAAAACTCTCCTTCCTATACCT
Source organism: Torreya grandis (assembly GCA_037957365.1). Taxonomy (NCBI): domain Eukaryota; kingdom Viridiplantae; phylum Streptophyta; class Pinopsida; order Cupressales; family Taxaceae; genus Torreya; species Torreya grandis. The sequence continues at coordinate 4,444 of JARHVA010010307.1, read as the reverse complement.
AATCATTCCTCCGAGGAGGGATATAAGAGTGTTTGCATGTATCTTGTTGAGAAGGACATAGAAGATTGGTTGGTTGTGAGTCTAAAAATCTAGAAGAGCAAGACAAAGAGGCTTTGAAACCTTGAGACAAGATGTTAGCATCCAGAGGGGTGTTGAACACCCTAGGATTTTCTACCAATTTTGAGGTTTCAGTTGGATAGGGATATTTCTCAATAAGATCCTACTCTTGTGGGCCATTGATCAAATATGGCTTGCCTATTTTGGGAGCAATAACTATGTGTATTTGGTGTGAGAGTTCTTCTTCCCTATCATAGTCCATTCATCCTCAGCTAAATTTTTGATAGATTTTGGAGAGGGCTTAAGATGAGAGGATGAGTAGTTAGGTGCATTACTATGAGCCAACTGAAGGGGATAATGTTATATCTTATGGTATGTGGCTTGGTAGTCAAATAAAGTGTTAGGAAAGTTGATATATAGGACTCACTGAGAGTGCCTCACATCCCTGACTTAAATTTCCACAAACTCCTTGAGGTCTTGGGAGAGGTCTACTTTTACATAGACCCTTTTTTTTTAATTTAAAAGAGTAGAACTATTTTTATTCATGATAAATCACATGGCCTATTGAGGATGCTATTTGGTGAATAAAGTGCTAGTAGGGAGCAGGAGGCCTATAAATTAAATCTAGACAAGGACTTTAAGAGTGGTGTGCTCTGAGACCACAGTCTCATGTCTAGGGGGAGAGAACCATTATCAAGTTCTTGATATACCAAGTGGAATACCTATGGAGTATTCCTCCTACTTGGTAAGGGTTAGAGAAGCAAAAGAGGGAAAATCATTTAGTCATGTTAAGCATGTTCTCTATCTTAATGCCATGAGCTACCTAGTAAGTTTGAACCTAAAACCATATCATACTTTCAAAAGGTATTCTACTAAAAAAATAGCCTATTAAAAAAAAATCTCTAACCATTGACATGTAGAATTAAATTTAAGAATGGGAAATATAACATCAAATTTTAAAGTGTTACCTCATGGTATACCTTTGGGATAAACTTCCTCAAGTGCTTGTAAGGGGGCATTGCTCAACACTCCACCATTATTCTCCATAAGTAAAATAGTTGAGATAGAATTGGGAGAACTAATTATAAATTATGACCTCTCCCATAGGTGAGACACCCTAAAATGGTAATAAATGTAAGTCCCACAAGTGACTAAGGATGCAGTGTAACACAAGGGTAGGCAGGCAGAAAATAAGGGTTGACTTAATGCAAAGCATGGAAGAAACCCTAGTAGAGCAAAAAACCATGATCCTTATTTTTTTTTGGCTAGACAAGAGAAGTGGGTAAGGTAAAATGTTAACTAAGCTTGACTTAACAAAACTAAATGATGAAAACATTTAAACGAGACTATTTACATTCATGGTTAACAACAATAACACCTTTACACAATTATTCTAACTAATGAATTTCATTTAGAGAATTATAATAGTAAATATTAAAATTATAATCCATGGTGTTGCACCCATAATCCCCAATCTAATGGTAAGATAAATCTCCAAAAATAAATGCAATTGTACTTCTACTAGTAACCCTGAATATAAATAATATTACTTAAATATTTCCATTTAAGTAAAATGACTTAACTAACCTAAATGACTTTTGAGAAAATGAACTAAAATTAATACTCAAATAAATTTATAAAATCTCTATGAAAAATTTATTAACTTGCAACAGTCTAGGAAGACATCAAAACTCAACTCAAATTATCATGCAAAACAACACAATCACAAATCTCATGTAAATAAATTCAACTAAATCAATCAAATGAAATAATCAATTAATATCATTTAATTACCAAACCAATATTGGCCAATATAATCAATGAAAAATCATGATGAAAATACTCCAAGATCATTATCACTAACTGATAGTGATAATAATGACTAAAATCATTCATACAAATGTTTAAAGTCAAACTAGATTTCAAATCTCATGATGGACAAAATCACTCAAATAATATACAACCCAAAGTCAAACAATTATGACTATAATCAATATCAATATACTAATAATAAAATCCCATAATAATTCAAAAACCTCATAATGATTGATTAAAAACCCTAGCCATATAGCTAAAAATAAAACACACTAAAATAATATTTTAAGAAAAACCCAGATGGTATTCGAACCCCATTTGTAACTTAGATTTTTATTTATAGTCTTCTAATTTCATGGCATAAAATTCACATTCCAATTTTTATCCACAACAAACAACCTAGATAAAACTTGTAGTATATATCTAGGGTTTTAAAATAAATAACCTAGTTTCCAGTTGTTCATAATTATGGCCTAACAACCTCTTAAATACAATAAAAGGGTTTCTAAGAATAACAACAATTACATACAAACCCTTATACCATTTTAACTTAGCACCAAAAAAATCTATAATGCATGCTATAGTCGATCTTTAAATGGATTTAAAATATATTTTTTAAACTTTGAATATAACCAAATACGAGTTTAGACCCTGCAAGGTTTTAATCACACAAACAAGATTTCAAAAACATTTTTTTATCAAGCCACAGTAAAATCAAAGGACTACGTTCAATTTTTCCTTCAAAATATAATTCAACTCAACAAGGATGAACTATAAAAATAACTTAAAAAATCAAATACATTATTTACTTGAATGCTAGATTAAAAAAATGCAAAAAGAATGATTATTTTACTTATTTTCCTTGCCTTCACAAGCTTCCAGCATTTTCCCATCATAATGCAAAAGACCAGTCAACCTATTAAAACTAACTCAAACCACAAAAAACTCCATAAAAACTCCCACATGGTTGATGAAAAAAATAGCTCAATGTAGTTCAATCTCTAATAAAAACTCATGGAAATAACTACATTCTTATTTCCCTTGACTGTCATGCCAAAATTCTAGTAGAGTTTCCCTAAGCACATAACTTCCAACATGCATGAAAAAATGAACAATAAGAACCCTAATAGGATTAAGTAGAGTCTTGATGCATTTTTTCTTGAATGGCAAGCCAATGTCACAAACAAAAACAACCACTTTAAATAATGTCAACCCAATGGTGGTTTGTGTCCCTCATGACCTAGCCAAAGCCAAGCTAAGACTTGGTCATAATAAACATTGAATGCCACAAAAGTCTCGATAAAAAATGATGACCTTGAATGAAACTAAACAAAGTGTCGATACCAATTTAATGTTAGCATGCCTTTGAAAATAACCATGATAAATGACTTTAATCCAATAACTAACACCACAAAGCCAAAATATAAAATATATTTAATCAAATTTGAATAGGATTGTGACAACAACCAAATGTCATTCAAGGTCAACATGAGTCACATCCTTGACAATCAAATAAATAGTATAGAAAACTAATAAAATGATGACAAGTATTAGATTAAGCTTAAAAATTGAAATAAAAATTGAGTAAAGCAATCAATAAATAAGAAGTCAAAATCGACTAATGATCTACTCATTAATGAAATTAAATCTAATATATGATAGCATTCAACAATATAAAACATGTATATAAAAATGAATTAAAGCATTTATAAATGTCAAAGCTCAATTTTCCATTTTAATTTCACTATTTCATTCACTTTTTCAACCTCACTTGATGCTCAAAGTCACATCTAACCTAGCTCATATCTGGTACCTATAATTATAATAGACCATCAGTAAAATCCATACTATATAAGAGTAATAAATATAATAACAACATTAAATTTAATAATACAACTAAATTTAATAATGAATCAGTAAACTCATTAAGAATAAATATCCAATGTTTATAAATTAAAAAAAAACATATCAAAATAATTTTTCTCAACAATAATACTAATGGATCAACATAGATCACAAAACTATATCACAACAGTAACTAAAATACTCATGTTTTGAGTAGTTCATAACTAAACCACAATAAATGGAATAAATGTAATCTAACAAAGCTCATGACATTCTACCAAGATTTGGTACTTATTCTTCACCTTGTATGTTCACCATGGGATGATACATATTTTGTTCGGTATGTTTTTAAAAATATACTTGTACACATTATCTTTCAAATGTTTTGACATTCACATTATGTGATATCAGTTTGTTTCTAACAAATAGTGGTTATCAATATTGTTCAGCATTGCTTAGTGTTTTCTCAGTGTTACTCAGTATAGCTTGGGCATAGAATAGTGCATTCTCTCCATGAGATGGTGCATAACTTAGTTAATATATTATCATAAAAATAGTAGAGAGAGAGAGAGAGAGAGAGAGAGAGAGAGAGAGAGAGAGAGAGAGAGAGAGAGAGAGAGAGAGAGCAACATAATCTAGCCCCTAATATGATTTTACCAACTTTCTCAAGAGAGATAGGGAGGGAGAGTTATATGGAGAGTTTTCATATTACAATATTCTTTTCTTT
>JARHVA010010306.1:177500-185000 GCA_037957365.1 Torreya grandis | reverse complement strand
GACTAATAGATGGTGCATCATTATTAACACATAGTGATGAAAGTGAATTTTAGGGTTATTATCAAATTATTTTATTTTTTTCTAATTTTAAATTTTAAAATTATTATGTATGTAAAAAACTAATAAGGGTAAAAATTAAAAAAAATTAGGCGGCTGTTAGGTTGGCAATAGTTGTAGAAGTCTAGAATGTTTGAATTAGAAAGTTGTGTAGATAGTATTAAGATAATAAATTATCTTGGATGATTCATATCTAGAAGTTATCTACAAATCTATGTTTGGTATTTATGCCAAAAAATAGATAAGTTATATCCTAGGAAAAAATGGGTAGAAAGTCAGTATAAATTTGAAAATGTATTTTGTTTGTTAGGTTGGGGTGTGTTTTAAAAATTTAATAAAATAATATATTTATGGAAGTATATTTTTTTTAATGAATTAGGGAGGATTATAGAAGAGAGTCCTAGATCCAAGCCAATTAAATATTCAAAAGTGAATAAAATTGAAGAAAAGTGATAATTAATGCATAGATATGGATGGGATTTTCTATTTGGATGATTACGATATTGGTATGTTGTAGTTTATTATTATTATTATTATTATTATTATTATTATTATTATTATTATTATTATTATTATTATTATTATTATTATTATTATTATTATTATTATTATTATTATTATTATTATTATTATTATTATTATTATTATTATTATTATTATTATTATTAAGAAGTGGTGTCAACCTAGTTATAAATAGACATGCATGCTATGTAAGTAATTTGATAAAATCTTCATGAATATAAAATATTTAGTGGTGTCTCTTATTTTTGAAAATATTTAAATAAAGATTAAATGGTGAAAGTTGGTATTTTATTATATCTTATGATATTCCCTATAGTTTAAATCTATTCAATTTATCTAATTGGCTTGACGTAAATAAATGTTTAAGACTATTTATAGGTGAGTGGAGTGATTTGCTTCTTCTATTTTTCAGATCCTCAAAAGGATGTAAATCAACTTGAATGGGAAGAGTTATATGGACATAGAGAATTCTAAATCTAGATTGATTTATGATTGAGTAGTTCTTATTCTAAGATATTTTTAGTATATGGTGAAGTAAATGAAATATTTTGTATTCTTTAATGCCTATGGTAAATGGTGTGTTAATTATATATTGACCATATTAAAACTATTGGGTTTTAAATTTAGATCTGTGGATGCTTATGGTTTTTGAATTTAACTCATATCTACCATATTATGATGTGCAAGAGTGGCAATCAATCTAGATAGATAAATGGGTATATTGTTGGTGTAGTAGGCATAGAGGTAATAATCCCAATGTCATTCTCCATATTATACATTCATGTATGTTGTATCATCATCAATGATAAAGAGATAAAAAAAATCATATTTTAAATCATAGAGAATTTATAGCTTTATTTTGTATTTTCTCTTAATTAATTATGAAGGTTTTAATTTTCTCTAAAGGTTCCACACAAATATTCACCTTTTATCTAGAAAATGGGAAGCAAACTTTGATCTGAGAAAAATAAAATATTAAATAAGTTATTCATTTTAATAATTTGTTTCTCAATTTTAGGGTATTAGAGCAATAGGCTCTATAAAATAGGAAGATCCAAAATATTTTTAAATAAAATATAAAAATGGTGATGAGAGAAATAGGAAGAGGAAGGAAGCAACCAGGGCAAGTTATTGGATAAATAGTGATAATAGAAGATATAAGAAATCTCATAACTAGATTACAGGATCTAGAAATGACTCAGGGAAGAGGCACTGACATGGTTGAAGTCCGTGATAGAGAAGATAATCCACCAAAGATAGAATTTTTAGAAGAATAAAAAATAGTATAATAAAGAATTATTTAAACTATTATGCATGTGAGTACAAAGTCTAAGATAGAGGTTCTCATGTATGAGGAAAACATGAATGTGGAAGAACTCATTGATTGGATTAGTGCAATGGACAAGTATTTTGAATATGAAGGAGTTGATGATGATAAAAAGGTCAAATTTTCCATGTTCAGATTGAAGAGTCATGCATCCCTATGGTGGCATGGAGTACTAGAAGAAAGAAGAAGAGATTAAAAGACAAAAATCAAGAGCTGGGAAAGGATAGTTGAAAAATTAAAAGGCAAATGCATGACCAAATATTATCAAGTTAACATTTTTAGAAAATTATAAAATTTGAAACAAAAATAAATCTCTATAAAAGAATATACTAAGTTTATATACTTACTATAAGAGTAGGACATGTTAAGGATGATATAAAAAATGTGTCAAAGTATACGATTGGCTTGAAGTTGGACATTCAGGATGAAATGAGTCTTCTAATTACTAAATCAATAGACAATGCATATTAGAATTCCTTAAAAACAAAAGAAAATTTAGCAAGGAGATAACCTCAACATGTAAAGGATCAAGATAAAACTTACATAGGGAAAGGAAAAAAAGGAGGAAGAATTCAATTTCAAACACATCAAGGAGAATCTGGTATCTCTCAAGCTAGTAGCAACTTTCATAGTCAAGAATTTAAGGCAAGAGGTAGGTATTACTTTAGAGGTTGAAGACATTTTAATAGAAATAGGGGGTTTACTGGTAGATATTTTAAGTGTGTAAAATTTGGACATGAGTCATTTGAGTGTCCTAAAACTCCTCCTATATGCCAGAGAAATGTACATCTTACCCAAGTTGAATATGCAAGAAGTGTAGGTTCACCTCCTCAATAAGATGCTCCCTGAATAAGATAAAGGTTGTTGATGAAGATGGTGTTGCTGAGACCCACAAAATAAATCAAGGAACCACCTCAAAGGAAAACATTGTTTAGAACCACCTACAAAGTAAAAGGTAAATGTTTTCAGGTAATTGTTGATAGTGGTAGCACTAACAATTTGGTATCCATAGAGATTGTAAATAAATTAAATTTAAAAAAGGTGAGTCATCCAACTTATTATAAAGTATCTTAGTTATAGAAAAGTCATCATATTTTGGATATTGAGAACTGCAAAGTAGAATTTCAAATAGGGAGTTATAAGGATGAAGTTATTTGTGATGTAATGCCTATCGATGTTTTTAATGTTCTCTTAGGTAAGCCATGACAATATGATAGAAAGGATATACATGATGGTAGACACATCTGAAAGAAGATGATGCAATAGCAAGAAGAAAATTCAAATTTGAAGGTGTTAGTTGCTAGTGAAAAATAATATGTTCAGAAATAAGAAAATGTAAGTTATGCTCTTATTTGTAATTCAATCACTACTACTAACTTAAATAAATTACCTTTCTAAATTCAATATTTGTTCAGTGAGTTTATGGATATTGTAGTAGATGATTTACCAAATGAGTTACCTCCTAAAAGGAGTATTCAGGCATAATATATATTTAATACTAGGGGCTAACCTTCCAAATAAACCAACTTATAGGATGAATCCAAAATAAAATTAAGAAGTTAAAAGGAAGGTTTAGGAGTTATTGGATAAAGCATTGGTGAGTGAAATCTTAATTCCTTGTTTAGTTTCAAATGTATTTTGACCAAAGAAGGATGGAACTTGGTGGATGTGCACAGACTCAAGGGCTATAAACAAAATTACTATCATGTGTAGATTTTATTTACCAAGAATAGATGATGTAATGGATTGTTTCAGTGGTGCCAGATACTTTTTAAAGATAGAATAAAAAAGTGGATATTATCATATCAAAATAAGAGAAAGAGATGAATGGAAGATAACATTTAAAACAAATTATGGCTTGTATGAATGGTTGGTAATGCCATTTGGGTTGAAAAATGCCCCATAGTAATTTTATGAGGCTTATGAATGAAATAATTAAGCCATTCATAGGTGATTTTTTTATTTTTTATCTTGATGATATTGTAGCCATTATTAAATCAGGATATGAGAATCTTGAACATTTAATATTGGCTTTAAAGAAGTTACGGGAGGAAAGGCTACTAATTAACCTTAAGAAGTATGATTTTTAAAACTAGAATTAATCTATCTAGGTTTTATGATTTCATAATAAGGGTTAAATATGGAAAAATATAATTGAAAAAATATATAATAATGGTCCACATCAAAGAATCCATTTCAGGTAAAAAAATTTCATGGCCTTGCTAGATTTTGCATGAAATTTATCAAAAATTGTAGCAGTACTTGTGTTCCTCTTATAGAAATAATTAAAGAAAGTAATAAACCATTTAGATGGACAAAATAAGGTAATAAAATATTTTATATATTTAAAAATAAAATCTAAAAATAACCTATATTAGCACTACCTAATTTTGCTAGTTTGTTCTGAGTGGAGTGTGATGCAAGTAAAACTGGTATAGGAGTAGTGCTAAGTCAGGAAGGTAAACATGTGTCTTATTTTTTTTAAATATTAAATTAGGTAAATTATTTTTATTATTTACCATGAATGTCTACTGATGTAAATAAGTTTTTGGATAATTATAGAGTGTGTCAACTTGCAAAAGGAGCAAGTCAGAATACAAGATTGTATTAGACATTACCCATTCCCAACAGACCATGGCATTTTTTAAGTATGGATTTTGTTTTGGGTCTACCATACACATAGAAAGGGAATGATTATATCTTTTTAGTGGTAGATAAATTTTCAAATATGGATTATTTTTTATCCTATTATAAAAGTAGTGATACAACTGACATCTCTGACTTGTTTTTCAAAGAAGTGGAAAGATTAGATGGTTTACCTAACAATATTATTTTAGATAGGGATATAAAATTCCCTATAAATTTTTGGAGAACTCTTTTTGAGAAATTGAGCACAAAATTTACTTTCAATTCTACATACTATCCTTCAATATATGAGTAAACTTAAGTAGTTAATGGCAGCCTAGGAAATAATCTAATAAGTTTAGTGAGTGATCATCCCAAACAGTGGGACCATGTTTTTACCCAAGTAGAACTTGTAGATAATGATCCACCAAATAAAATTAAAGGTATGATTCCTTTAAAAAAATTATATGGAATGTATCCCATAGGTATTTATGAATTTATAAATCTAGGTAAATAGAATAAAATACATGTTGAATGGCAAAAATTTGCAATAGCAATACAAGAACTTCCAAAACTATTAAAACAAAGGATACACGTAATTTAGGAAAGTATAAGTAGATATCAGATTTAAAAAGAAGAGAATTAAAATTCAAATTAGGAGATATTGTACTTGCTTATTTTATAAAATAAATATTCCCAAGAGGGGAATATAACAAGTTAAAATTGAAAATGATTGGCCCGTATAAAATTATTAGAAAATATTTAGAAAATGTGTAAGAGTTAGAGCTTATAACTGATATTTTAATCTCACCTATATTTAATGTTATTAATATATATCCTTAAAATAATGTTGATGTATGAGAAAATAATTTTGATGATGAAGCAATAATTACCAAAGAAACTGTCAAAATAACCTAAAACTATTCTGGATGAAAAGATTTTCAAGAAAGCTAGAGGAAGAGACTAATTCAATTGTTTAATAAAATGGAAAGATCATCCAATTGAAGATTCAACTTAGATGTCAGCTTTATAAGTTAACAAGTATGGTTTTATAGTGTAAAAGTTCATGAGCAATAGGAGTTCATGATTGATCATTTATCTACCTCGGTGGTTTGATGTAGGTGCATTTTATGGGTATTATAAAATTATTTTATTTTTCCATGCTTTTAAATTTTAAAATTATTATGTATGTAAAAATTTAAAAAGGGTAGAAATTAAAAAAATATATTCTTGTGTCAGGTTGGTAATAGTTGTATAAGTCTAGAATGTTTAAATTAGCAAGTTGTGTAGATAGTATTAATATAATAAATAATCAAGTTCTGCCTAATAAAAAAGTGGTAGAAAGAAATTATAAAATTTAAAATATATTTTCTTTACTAGGTTGGGGTGTGTTTTGAAATTTTAGAGTGTTCGAGATATTGAATAAAATAATATATTTGTGTAAGTATATATTATTTTTTGGTATAAACTCAAGGAATATTGAAGAGGAGAGTCCCATATCCCAGCCAACAAAATCACTCAAAAGAAAATAAAATTGAACAAAATAGAAAAGTAATGCATGGATATAGATGGGAATTTATATTTGCATGATTAAGATATTGGTGTATTTTACTTAATTGACATTGTATTATTGTTGTTGTTGTTAATAAGTGGTGTTAGCCTAGTTGTAAATATATATGCATGATATGTAAGTAATTCAACAAAATATTCATCAATAGAAAATATTTAATGGTGTCTCTAATTTTTGAAAAGACTGAAAGAAAGATTAAATAGTAGAATTTGGTATTTATTATATCTTATCTAACACCCTGTATTTTAAATCTGTTGAATTGATCTAAGTGGCTCGATGTAAATCACTATATAAGACTATTTATAGATGAGTTAAGTGATGTATTTATTTTGTTGTTCAGATCCTCAAAAGGATGTAAATTGACATGAATGGGAAGCATCATATAGACATGAAGAATTCTAAATATGCATTGATTCATAATTGACAAGATGTTATTCTAAGATGTTTTTAGTATATGATGAAGTAAATTAAATATTTTTTATTGTTTAATGCCTATGGTAAATGGTTTATTAATGATATATAGACCAAATTAAAAGTAACAGGTTTTAAAGTTAGATCTATGGATGTTTTTGGATATTGACTTTAACTCATATCTACTATATTATGATGTCCAAAAGTGGTAATCAATCCAAATAGATACATGTGTATATTTAAGGTGTAGTAGGTGTCGAGGTAAAAATGTAAACACCATTTTCTATATTACACATTCATGCAAGTTGTATCATCATCACTGATAAAGAGATAAAAAGTCATATTTTAAATCAAAGGAGATTTAAAGCTTTGTTTTTCATTTTCTAAGTTAACTGTGAAAGTTTTAATTTTTTATGGAGGTTGCCCACAAATATTCACCTTTCATCTAGAAAATGGAATGCAAAGTTTGATCTGAAAAAATAATATATTAAAGAAGTTATTCATTTTAATAAATTGTGCATCACATAGGTTGACCCCTTGCTTGCATCTATTTTTGTAAAAATAATCAAACTCCCATTGATATTTCATTAGGGGATATTGGTGACCAAAAAATGGTCATCCTGACCCAGTGGGAATCCCACTTCCACTAGTGGATGCACTATCCAAAGCATTATTAGGATCTCTAAAATCCCATCATGATCATAACATGGGCCGTAAACACATTGATGATTGGATACTTATTTATTGATCCTAAAACAATCCATATAACAATCGATTACTATAAAGAAAAAAGAATCATAATAAAAAAAAATCCTCTATCATCAGTAATACATAAATTTTATTATAATTTCCTTTGACTTAGCAAAAATTTATTACTGGAAATCATTTACCTCAATTCACTTCAAATTTTTACTTCAAATTATGGGGATTATACACCAAAAGCAAAACAAAAACACTATATTCATTATTATTTGAAATATTCAGATTT
>JARHVA010010306.1:140000-170000 GCA_037957365.1 Torreya grandis | reverse complement strand
ACATATTTAAAAATTTCAATAAATCTACTTTCTTAATTTTCTTAGATCCTCACCAATATTTGTCATCATTGGCTTACACTCATATTCAATTTAATGGTTTGTTATAACATACATATAAATAATGAAACTCAAACATGATTACTTAAGTGGTAATATTATAGTGATCAAACATAGATTTTTCAATTTAACCAAGTTTAAACCTTTGTAGGTTGGAAAAAAAATATAGAATATTTAAAAAATGGAGATTAAATTAAAGAAGTTTTCATAAATCGAGAGATCATCGACAATAACACACTAACATGACTATTCTAATATCCATCACAAAACATAAAATACAAATAGGATATGTTAATCCCTATAACTTATGATAATTTCTTCATATATTCAAGCATGAATACCTCTCCATTCTCACTTGTTACACTAAGATGTGTCTCAAAATGAGTATTTATGCATCCTCCTCTATTATATTCCTAATTTATATATACTCTTTACCCGTAGATAGTTATTATTTAATTTTTTAGGTAAGAGATATGGGTTTTAAATATCTGAGAACTTCATACAAAAGAAAGAAATAAAAACCAGGCTCACTCACATGAAAATACTCTATAAGTGGCTCATGAATATACAAAATAACTAAAAATGAACATGCTATGGGACCAACACCTTCCTCAAAAGAGCATCCAAAATTGCCTTCATTTAATATACACTAATTAAACTCATGTAATCTTCTTTGAAACTTCCACCCATGATAGCACACACTTTATAAAACTATCAACCATATTCAACGAAACTTTTACACCAATGCCTTACCTAGTAGAGGTTCTTATTGTGATCAACTTCATCTCTTCTAACCTTTTTTTTTTTTCATAATAGTTGACTTTCCCTTGTCTTCCACATTTTTCATTTGAAATAGTATAGAAATTTTAATTGAATTAGAGGGATGAATTTTATCTTCCACTATTTATTTTGGTTCTACCATTGGTATTTAAATCTCTATGTTTACCTCCTTAAAGATAAATTGATTAGAGGTTTACCAAGATGTATTCAACACCTCTCTCTTAGCTAAAGTTCTTGAATCTACATCCTACACTCTATGCATAACTTGATTTTCAAATGAATATGAGACTACCACCTTCCTCTTATATTCATCTCCATTTTAATCCTTCTCAAAAACACTGCCCTCAAAGTACCTTCCAACAAGGTTGTGTTTTGAAAGTGAATCCTTCCACAGTTAAAATCCCTTTCTATACATAGTAGAGTTATAATATAAGACCAATGACTTGTTTCAAACTAATTTGAACATTAAATTGGCAAGCTCTTATAATTGAGATATTATTTATAAATATGATCTTGAACCTTCAGTTCAATAATCTTAGGAAGATCAACATAAGTCTTTATATTAACCAACATATGGACAAAATTAGAATGGAAATAGCCTTAATTAATTGAATCCACTGAAACGTAATCACCTAAAGAGTTTCTAATGCATTTGAAAAAATATTCTATCTAAAAATGAAGGGTAATAAGGAAACATTACCCAAACTACTAAGACATCAAAGGTTTCTTTTAGTGGATCATATGTCCAAAACCATGGCTTAAACAACATAAAGTTATGGTCCCAAATGACCTAGAATCCTAAAAATAACATTTATATAATACAAAGGATTAAAAAATATGAATAAACCATTGGTGTAGTACAATATATGTAAATTACCTTTTATTTGGAGTTTACATTTCATCATCATCTAGCCATGGAGATTAAGGATGGAGGGTCAAAGAATATAAAACTGATAAATCATTTTTATTTTTAGGAGTTTTTGTTATTTATCTAAAATTTACAGTAATAGGACTCGTATAAAAAATATTGAGGGAATAGACTTATATGGGACTAAAGGCTTCCCAACATGCCTATTCCTAGAGTTTACTTCAACAACAGAGGGTCATTTGACCATCTCTACCAAAACCTTAGTTTTAGGCTAGGTATTGAATGGTAAATCTATTTCTATTACCAGACTCTCATGTCTAACTTTTGTCACCACCACTTGCTCACCATTTTCTCCTATATGCACCCTTATACCATCCACATCTAGACTTGGCATAGGTTTGGGATATCTAGGGGTATGGGTAGGATTTTTAATTAATATAGGTATAGATATGGGCACCAACATTGGTATAGTAGCCTTCTCAGAAGCTCTAGTAGCAATCTTTTCCATAGCTGCACAACAATTTTACATTCATGAATCGATCTCATACTATATTAAGGGGAATACCATGGGGGGATCCAAACTATGTTAAAATTTCTATTGGATGGACAAAAGGAGAGACTAATGAAATATATAATCAAAATAATTATGAAATAAAATAAATTCTTTAATATATTTCCTTTAATTCTGAATTCATCTAATAGGGTTCGATAATATGGAATGGTCCACTTATAGTCTTTAAAATCATAAAATATACATTAATTGAAGGGAAGCATCAATTTTATCTTTACATGGGTTATTTGTAAGTCATGTATCCAATTTAAGTTTTCTAATCAGTGTTTTTCAAATTTCATTATATGCCTTCATTTTTTAAGACACAACCTAACTTTGTCATTTTTATGGTTTCTCTTATTTTCCATTTAAGAAGGGATGAAGTATATATATTTAAAAAGTTTTGATTATTATCACCAATAAAAGGGGATAAAATATCAATCAAAACACCAAAAAATCCTCCTAATGAGCTAATGCATGGGATTTGGAGTAGGGATCGACCCCGTAACCCCAATTGGCCTTTTTTTAAGCCACAACTACAAGCTATGCGATATTTGAAAACCCAAATACAATAATTTGTATTTATCCCTTAATTTTGGGATTTCTTAGTAAAAGTAATAGATATGAGACATTTTACAATGGGGTCTGAATACATAACCATAACAACAAAATTTAAGGCCTTAATCCATAAAGCAATTGCCTTAGAAGCACTATAAAGGCTTAATATTGTAATCAAAGATAGTGAATAGAGATTGTAAGCATTAAATCCATTATAAAGGATAACAAGAGGAGAAAGCAAAATTTTTATGTCTGATATTGTAAGAGTAAAAATTAAATACCAAGATCAATTTCATATACCTCCTAGAGATGTTATTGGTAACTTTTATCCCATAATTCAGAGATAAAGTGAGTTTTTATGTCTGTCTTACCAAATTAGACATTATAGTTCAAGAGCCATTACTCAAACTCTGAGAGACAATACAATGCACTTGTGTAGCACCTTATTTATGAGAGAGAAGCAAGATGTAATAAAAAAAGACCCATATAAAGATTCAAAGCAAGAGCTAGAGCCAAATTTTTTATAGGATGTTATATATCTTTTTTTTGAGTTTAGATCCCTTAATTGGGAGAATTTGATGTAAAAAAGGTACTTTTGCGTCATTTTAATATATAGGATTAACCTTTGAATAGACTCAAAAACATAGTCTAATTTTGCCTGAACTCCATTTTCAACTTAGTTTGTGGATTATCTTTGCTCTTTATTACTGGTTTTTCAGTTTAAAAATATTAAATTTTAATTGTTTAAACCAAATTTCATGTTAAATTATGGGAAATTGAGGATTGATGGGTTTCACCCTATTAATGGAGAAGAGCCAAAGGATTTGAAATGTGCAGAGCATAATAATTGCCAATCAATTTCAATAATATGAATTATTCGAATGTAATGTGTTATCTATATATAAGACAACAATCTTCTAAAAATTATGAGATAAAACTAATCCCAAAACTAACTGTCTTGAATCCCTATCCTATCCTGACACTGTGATTTAAATAAATCACTTACATTTATTAAAAATATTATTTTATTTCCACACCTAAATGTTACGAGTAAATCTCAATATTACTCACTTTAGTTCTAACATACACCTAAAATTGTCCCTGAATATGAATGTCAGGGTCACTCAAAAATACATTTAAATTATTACATACCAAGACTCAAAATGACATTTATTTTAAGAGACAACTAAAAATGACACAAGGTCAAAGGTCATAACTTTAGTGACTTTGACACAGATTTTTTGACTTCAATAGAATACTAAAGACAACACTGAAGACAAATGGACTAGTTTTTTTTTAAATAGAAGACACTAGTGAAAATAATAAATATAAACTAAAATCACGTTAACATAGAATAAAAATAAATACAAAACCTAAAATAGAGGTATCAAACCAAAATATTAAATGCAGAACAATATCCAATATCCCTAAAATATTCCTTTGCCAATGAAGAAGCAGGTTTTGACGCCAAGGAAGGTGCAAGGTGTTGTGTGAAAGGAGAGAAGACTATTGGAGTAGAGGAGAAAAGATCGGCGAGCTGGATTGACCAGGTTGGAAAACTGAAGATTGTGCAGGTAGTAGGCGACGGTTCCAAGAAGCAGAGCTGATGGTTCCAGATTGATTGATGGCTAGTCGAGGAGAGAGTGGATCGGCCAAGGAGATTTGGCATTGGAAACATGATCAAATTAGTCGACTGAATTGGAGTTGGATGAAGACCAGGTTTTAGCGAACCCAGTGTGTCAAAAGCTTGGACGTATTGAATATGCAAAATAGTTGCCAGATTCGATGCCATAGTGGGCCGAGGTAAGAGGATGACAAATCACCAAGATGGGAGCGAAGCAGTGGAGTGGAAACCAGAGCCAGATGAAGGATGGAGGATGAAATTATTCTTACACGATAGTGAGCTTGAACACTATTTGCATGGACCAAGTGAAAAGCTTGACATCTGTTAGCTGTGGAGAACGCCGTGGAGGTCTCTCGTACCAGTATGTGAGGAAGAGAATGTTCAGGAGTTCTTGAGAAAGAACTCAATTAGGACATTCAACTCGATAATGCAATGTAGATTTTCAAACAAAAATACAAATCCTACAATATAGAGGAGTTGCTTGCAGATAGTAAGTCAGGAAGAGAATGTTAAAGAGTTCTTGAGAAAGAACTTAATTAGGACATTCAATTCGATAATGCAATGTAGATTTTAAAACAGAAATACAAATCCTACAATATAGAGGAGTTGCTTCCAGGGATTCCCTATGATTGCATTCAGAGAACCAATTTTTCATCCGCTATATATATTATTATTTATTTATTTTTAAATATTATTAATTTTTAGAAAAACAAGTTTCTACTGGTTGATGAAAAATATTAAGAAATCCGAAATCTAGTAAACATTGTATATATATTTTTAATATACAAATAGATTTATCATCAAATGAGTGATAATAAAAATATGACATGGTCCACATTCATATTTCAATATCAAGCATGATGAAAGCTCTGTCAAAGGAGACAAATTTTGTACGTGGTCGCTTAGCTCTACGATAATCAAGGCCAAAACATGTAGAGAGGTCTCAGATGAGTCTGCTCTGATAGCACTGATGGGTTTTATCTAATTAATGGAGCAGAGCCAAAAGATCTAAAATGTGTAGAGTACAGTAATTATCGATCAATTTTAATAACATGAATTTTTCAAATGTAATGTGTGACATATATAAGACAACAATCTCCAAAAAAATAAGAGATAAAAATAATCCTAAAACTATCGCAAAACCCTATCCTATCCTAACTCTATGTAATTTAAATAAATCACTTATATTTATTTAAAACGTTATTTTATTTTCAAACCTAAATGTTAGATTAAATCCCAACAAGAATGTTATCTTAAGAATCTGAAATGGATAGTTTGTAAATAACTAACCATTTTTGGATCGATAACCAAATGATCATTTTTAGTCCTTTGATAAATAAAATTCTTCAAGAATATTTGCACCTAAATAAAATTTCCAACTGCATACTAAGTAAAGTTTTGGACAACCTCCTTTGTTCATCATGAATTTTTAGGGGTCTCATTATATCACCAAAATATTATAAATTTGACTACTTCACTATAGTTATTATCTTTAAAAAGTATCGATAATTGAAATATTTTTTTAAATCATACTCTTTCAATACTTTACAATTAAAAATTAAATTGTCATTAATTCACTTTAAACGCACCTTTAAGCCATAAAATTAAAATAAAATCAAAGTCTAATTTTTTTTTTAAAAGTGACTTTAAATTTTGAATAGGTGTCTTTAATCCAGCACTAACTTTGTCAATTAAATTTTTTATTTTTCATATTTTTAAAATTTTCTTATTTATTTATCTTTCTTTTTTCTAATTTCCTCCATTTTTAGATTATATTGTCATAAATTTATTAAATTTTTTTAATATCCTCAATTTGTTTTAATTTTTTATAATGGTTTGAGTTTTCCATAACTTATAATTTATCTCATTAACTATTAAAATAAAAAAAATGTACGTAGTCATAATAAGTATTTTAAATTAAGATAAATTTTTTAAAAAAAAGAAAATGAAAATAATAGTGAAAATTAGAAAAAAAAAAAATTATGGAATATATATATATATTTTCCATAAATTTTTTTTTTTTTGGTAATTTTCACTATTATTTTCATTTTCCTTATTTTTTTAAATTTATCTTAATTTAAATTACTTATTTATATATATGGAAACAATTTTAAATTAGGGAAAATTAAATTTTTTAAAGATTGCACGGATAATATGATTTGTTACAGGTTTTGAATTCTTCGCATATAAGTCCCAAAATTAATCTTTTGAGTCTACATTAACTCCCTCTACTAACTGCAAGGTACATCATTTATGAAAAAAATACACAAAAAAATGGAAATTTTAATTAAATATTACAAAGATTAGGAATATTCTTAAAAACTATTGAAATTTTTTAAAAATGTAATAATTAATAAAAAAATATTTGAGTAATGCAATTTTTTTAAAAAAACAACAATTTAAAAAAATAAAAAATGGAAAAAAAATAACAAAAGTTTTAAAAAAAAAAAAAAAAAGTAATTTTTTCAATTCTTTCTAATTTTATTTTAATCTTTTTTAGTTGAATTTTCATTTTTTTCATTATATTTTTAAATTTCTATGTTTTGCTTTTTTTTTTCAATTTTTTCTTAATACTTACAAAAATCAAATTTATTTATTATTTTCTTACGTTTTATAATTTCTCTTATATATTTTTACTTTTATAAATATTTATAAAACTTTATATATATGTGTGTGTGTGTGTGTGTGTGTGTGTGTGTGTGTTTGTATGTACGTTTCACACATTTTAGGTTTTTCATAAAAAAAGGTTTGATCTTTACCTAGTCATCATCATATTCTTCCTCTAGTTTTTGGGATTTAGATAGTACCTTTTACTTCATTAATCTATTCTTAAGCCTCTTCCTCCTCTACAAATTATACTCTCTCATTCTTATTCCTTAGATTCGTTGCTGTCGTTATTCCTCTTACAAAAATCATCATCGATATCACTACCTTATATCCACCTAAAATGATATTAATATCTTTGGTGCTCATGTGACTATAATTCTTATTTGAAAATTTCAGTAAATCTACCTTCTTGTTCACTTCGAACCTCAACAACATTTGTCATCCTCAGTTTACACTCATACTTAGTTTAGTGGCTTGTTAGAAAATACATATAAAGAAAGAAACTCAAACATGATTAATTAAGAGGGAACTCTACAGGGATCAAACATAGATTTTCTCATTTAATCAAATTGAAGCCTTTATAAGTTAGACAATAGAATTAATAAGATTTTATAAAGGAAAATTAGACTAAAAGAGTTTTCATAGATGGGAAGAGTTTCCACCTTAACAACCCAACATGACTATTTAATATTTTTCTCGAAACCAACAATACATATAAGTAATGTTAATCCCTATAATTTATAATTCTTTCATCATGTAGTCAAGCATGACTACTCCCTTTTCACTTGTTCCACCATGATGTGTATTTGAAAGATTATGTCTATGTCCTCCTCTATTACTTGTGTACATTAAATAGACACTTTCCCATCTAAATAATTATGACATAAAATTAATTTCTTTAATATATTTTCTTTATTTTTCAATTTATCTAACAAGGTTTGTTAACTTGGAATGGTCCCCTTGGAATCTTGCAAACCTTGAAATATTCATTAATCAAATGGAAGCATCCACGTTGTCCATGTCTTAGTTATTGGGAAGAGATTATATATTTCATTTAATATGTTTTCACCTACTCGATACTTTTCAGCTTTCATTATAAGCCTTTTTTTTAAGGATGCAACCCATCTTTGTCATTTTTATGATTTCTTCCATTTTCACTTTACTAAATAAAAATATTTAAATGTATATAAATTTAATATCCTATAAACATTTTAATATTTGGGTGACACCACTTATTATTTTAAACTTGGCTCTACACTTAACAATTAATAGATGACTAAACACTTATCATTGGATTTGTTGCATGTTAAGTTAATTTTTATTATTCTTTTACAAAATTAGAGATTTTTTTTATCAACTTTTTTTATCATTTATATTTTAATATAAATTATTTATGAATAGTTTAAAAAAATTAAATAACATAATATTTTATTAAAACAAT
The DNA here is from genome assembly GCA_037957365.1 of Torreya grandis. Taxonomy (NCBI): domain Eukaryota; kingdom Viridiplantae; phylum Streptophyta; class Pinopsida; order Cupressales; family Taxaceae; genus Torreya; species Torreya grandis. The sequence continues at coordinate 161,515 of JARHVA010010306.1, read as the reverse complement.
AAAATATAATCAAAATTATTTTAATTCAAATCCTTATTTATTTATGATAATATAATTTAATTATTCATATATTGAATACATATTAAAAATAAAAAGAAAACATAAACATTAATCAAAGCATGAGTCAAATTATTTATTAAGCTGAAGGCTTATTAGAGAGGGGAAAATCCCCAAGATTCGTCTCAAAAGAGATAAGAATCTGAATATGACATTAAAACCTTTCAAATTTTGACACATGGTGGATATTAAGTGGTTTTGTCAGTGATGTATGAGATTTCATAGAGGGCAGTTTTTGGGTTTTTATAGAATAGTTTGGAACATTTGCATGTAGCTATTAGTGCACTATCATTAAGTTATCATCCATCCCCCATTCAAGGTCGTGATGCAACTAGATGCATATTGGTTTCTGCCTTATTTACAAACAACTAATGCACTAGAAAATTTTCTATCAACTTGTGAGTTTCAATAATGAGCGGTTTCAGATTTCAAAATATTTCTTACCTAGAATAATTTTCTCAACAACAAATTGAAGGGATTTATCTTGATGTTAAGCAACCAGAATCCCCATTTTGGGAAACTACAAGTTAATATGATGCCCCATGAGACTAGATCATCATGGTATGCAATTGACACCACTAGAAATTTAAGATGGTGGTCAATATCCCATGTCATAAATTGGCTTCATGGTATTTGGGAATATGAGAGGTGAAGTGATGACTTATGGGGTTTTTCTCTTCTACTGCACTAAAAGGCTTTGTAATTATTTTTTTTTGTGCAAGTAGGTGAGAAACACAAGACAAATTATGGGTCCAATAGGATTTTGAGGTGATCTTGTTTCTCTTTTTCTTATTTATTCAATTGATTATAAGCAGATTAATTATTTGAAACCTAAATTATTGAGGGTGGATATCTCACTTATAGAATCTAAGAGGACAATATATGACTCCTAACAAGTGAAGGTATTGATCTAATCTACATCTATTGCTCCATTTTAACTATCCCCTTGCTTTTTAGGTATAAAAATAAGAAAAATAAGTAGTTCTCAACTCTCTCTATTGAAAATAAAATAAGTTTTTTGGATTTTATAAACTTTTATTTGTTTAAAACATTTTGTTGGTTAAAAATGAAATAAAAATATATACAGAGGCATTCAGGGCTTATAATAACATGTTCCTACTACCTAATAAAATTAACTAGTCTATGATAAAATAAATTTAAAAGATAAGTATAATTTACTACAAGAAAATGAGTTATACTCCTCATGTAAAATCCACTTGCATAACGAGAAAAAAATTGTTGAAATATAGAACCTTCAAAAAAGATTTGAAAATAACACATACACAAGTGAAATAAATTATAAAAATCTAAAGAAAATGTTTCAAACAATTTATATATAGGAAAATATCACCACAAATCCTATTCCTTACCCACCATAAAAATTTGGAGTAAATTTGTGAAGGATTTTTAAATGGGTCTTTTGTGCTGTTTAGATAAAAATTCATGAACTCTTTACAAATGAATATTCTAGTGAAAAGAAAATATCATAACTATGATGGATGTTTTAGAATCTCCAATCATAGAAAAAGGTGGAGACCAAAAAATTGTTGGGGCAATAAATTTATGCAACTTCACTAAGGTTTATTTAAATGTAGGTTAGTCCCATAAACTCGCTTTCGCAGTCAAATTATACGAAAAGGCAACGAAAAAAATTTAGGGTATAAAAAGGTGGATGACAATGATCTTATTGATGTCATACCTCAATAGTGATACCCACTATCTTTAAAGGTGTCATTAATAATAAAAAATAACTAGCTATAAAAAGGCATTCTCAAAACTACCTCATGCAAAGACATTTGTTGGTTAATAAGACACGTGGCATAGTTGATTCTAACAAGTATGCCAGGAGGATGTAGGTTATTCTAGGATCATTACTTCTTCGTATAATTCAAAAATTAATTTTTATAATTTAATCATTATCGAAAGAATATAAAAGAATAGAATATTTAACATTTATTCTTAGTGGTAGTTGTTAAAAATAAAACATGACTTTTAATTTAATTCTACATGAACCCAAAATCATCACACAAATTTCACACAGAAACTAGCATCAAAATTTAACCCCATGTATTCCTTTAATAGGAAGTAGTCCTCAAAATTTTCACGATTCTTTTAGATATCTTATTTTTTGTCACCCTTTGGCATGTATCTTAGCTACACAAATTTTGTCTTTTGCTAAGTGACCCAATGCCCAAATTTGCACGGTGTTTAGAAGTTTATAGGTTTCAATGTAAACCGATATGGAGAAAATCTTAAGGATTAACCAAATAAAAAATAAAATATTAAAAGAGATTTTTAAAAGTGCCACTAGAATATTTTAAAAAAATAATCATTTACATGGAGAGAATTTTCTATTTTTTTAAAAAATATTATTAATATAATCAAAATGATGAATAAGTGTTTTTGATGATGATGATGATGATGATGATGATGATGATGATGATGATGATGATGATGATGATGATATCATATCTTTACAAACATAAGTTTTAAATTTTCATTTAAAAGTTCTTAAAAATTAGAAACAGAAAAAAAATATTAAGCTAAATTATCATTTAGTCTTGGACATTTCCTCCTTAAATATGATTTTTCGTAAGTATGATGAAGGCCATCCATCAAATTAAAAATAATAATGACATTTTACAAATTTTTAAATATTGTTAAAAAAATTAATTAATTTATTTATTAATATACATTTTAATATAAAAATTATATATTTTAAAATAATTATTTTTCTTCTTATTATTAATTAAAAAAAATTAAATATAATAATTTATACATATTTTTTTTTTTGAAGAATTAGTAAATTATAAATATTCTATGAAATTGTAGACAATGATTTAATACATTTGATATCTGCATATCCATGAATTTTTATATGGTTGTTTAATGTTTTTCAATTTTATATGTGTGTTTCAATAGATTCTTATATAAAAGTTTAATATTTTTCAATTCTATTAGAGAAGCGGGTTTAGGGAAGGTGATTATTTTGGAGGCACTTTTATTGGTGTGGCTTCTTCAAAGTTCCATCTCACAATATTGGGGATCTGCATCTTGATGCATTTAGTGTTTTCAAAGAAGTGATATCAGAAACGATTAATTTTCAAGATGCAGACATCTGACAAACAACAACAACCACATCGTGTTGTTGTTAATAAGCAAATCCAAGCTTACCTAACAATATAACACAATACGCAGGTCCAGTCCTAATTAACAGCTTGATTAATAGAAGGAAATAAACTAGGAGAGGCACTACAAAACTGAAAACATACAAAAATGTTAAGCATATAATAAACTTTTGAATCTATTTAAAGAAATAGTACCAATTTTAAAATGATCTTCATATAAAAATCTGCTTAGCACGATGAATAATAAACATAAAGTGGAATCGTACCCAATGAAGAACCCAAAAGCCAAAATGTAAACTGGAATTAAAATAAGAACACAGTGGGAGAATCCATGTGCTGGTGATACCGAATAGCATAAAATGCGACATAACAGAAGATTCATTTTTAAATCGTGAGGTATTCATTTACAATTAGGCTGTTAAAGTATAGAAAAATTCATTTGACAAGTACGGTTCGGGTGCAACCTCATACGGATATTCATAGAATCTAAACGTACCCGAGGTTGAAATCTGATACTCTTGAGTATCTCAAAATACACAACTGTTGAGTCCAAAGTATCTGCAATATTCAAAGCAGTTTAGTAACGATAATAAGTATATTATTTTCTTATACACCAAAGGACCTGCAGAATTCAGTCAAAAAGAAATAAAGTAAAGAACTAAATAAAGGGAGGGGAATCTCAACCTACAGTCCATAGTTTTTTGGGAAAATGGATTAAACAATTTACATAAAATATTTCAAGTTGGACCTGGTTCGGCTGCTTCTACAAAGAAACGTGACATAGAATCTTGAGCCACATGTACTGTTTCATACTAGTATCACTTTTTGAAGGTAGCGTTTCAAGAGAAAGAAAGAAAGAAAATATGTAGAGACATCGTAGGATTTAACAATTTGTACCTGAAGGAATATAGTAGTTGACCGTCGCATGTGCCTGTACTTAAAACTATAAAACAAACAATTTGTAATCGGGCAAACAATTTTTAAATGATGAAGCGCTTTGTTCCTTCGAATTTGAAGTATCCTGCAACTTGATGAGTATATTCAAACAATACAAAGAACGCCGACATTTTTGTGAGGCTGTTAAGCATCTGCAAATGTACAGGTATTTAACAACAATATAGTAATAATACAAAATGTCATGCCTAAAATGAAACTTCATTTTAAAATAAACAAATTAATAATTGCATACAACAACTGGAATCTCAACTCGAGTCCCCATTGTCTGGTATTTAGTAGCGCTGCCTATACCAGAGAAGCAAAGGCCCAAGTTTGACCCCAAAAATTCTATATATAATCTGTTGGATTCTTACCAAAAATACATCAACTTCCTGTTTTCCAGGTCCATCAGCTATTTGGCATTAGAAGCTGTACAGCAACGCTAGATATCTCTCCATGTATAATCTTATATGAATATACTCTTATTATTGCAAAATGAAAACTGGAGTTGGTTTCGTGATTTTTATCTCGTCCATTGTTTGGTCTACTCTGGTGTTTGATGCTCGCCCAACTAAAACATTCAATGCTCTAATAAAAAATATGGGACTTGCTCCTTCAGCCAAGATCTCGGTTATTCATCAGATAGAGATACACGTAGGGAGGAGGGAATATATGATGGATGGCAAACAAATAAAGATGATAGCAAAAAATAATTGTATGAAAGTGAAGCACTCCATTTTTTTACTCTGCTAGGGTTTCCATCATGCATGCCATTGATTCGGCCCTTGTTTTTTTTTTTTTGCCTAGCGTTGTGTCATATTGTGGCCTTAGTCCCCTGTGGGACTTGCATTAATTGTCATTTAAGGTTTTTAGTCTTCGATCAAGGCCAGCCTTTATAATGACTTCTCCCCACTCTATCCCAGACGTTTCCGTTACGAAGAATGGTGGAGCATTGAGCAACAGCCCTCTACAAGTGCCTGATGAAGTTTGTCCCAAAGTTTTATCTTGTGGTAATGCTTCGGAACGTGATGTTATATTGTCTATCCCTGAAATTAATTCTATGTGTCAATGATTAGAGCAATTTTTTTTCGTAGGATATTTTTTAAAGAGAATCCCCTTTGAAAGTATGCTACAGTCTTGGGTTCAAACTCACTGGACAACACATGACATTAAGTTGGAGAGCATCCAAAACATGACCAAGGGTTTTCCTTATATCTTGATTATTCGACCCTTCATATGCAAGAGGAATCTCAATAGGTCTTCCACTTGGTGAGATAGGAATTCCCTTATGGTTCTCTCCACATGGATACGAGACTTTGTAGTCTAGGATAAAATTTCTCTTATAATACTAGTTTTGGTAAAATTTCTAGGCCTCCCACTCCCCTACTGGTACTTTTTTCAATAGATAGCATCCTCCATAGGCCATGTGGTATGTCATGAACAAAATTGGTTCTACTATACTAGACTACAAAAAAGGGTCTATGTAGAAGTAGACCTCTCTCGAAACCTCAAGGAGTTTGTGGAAATTCAAGTTGGGGATGTGAGGGAGTCTTAGTGAGTCTTGTATATAAAATTGCCTAACACTTGCTTTTACTACCAAGCCACAAAATATAAGATATGAGATTGTCCCTTTTAGTTGGTTCATAACAATGTATCCAAATGCTCTCAAAGACCTCCTCGAAGCTGTGATGAGGTGGATGAAGCAAAGTACTAGGTTGACCCTGTTGTGAAGAAGCAATTTTATGACTTTTTAATTGCTAATAGTGGGCACTTTTAGTAGAGTCGATATGATGACCTAGAAGGGCTGGACTCAGAGGACATGTCTCTTGACACCTGTCATCTATGAATTATTTTTCTAGGGAAATTTTAGGGTCTCATAGACACAAAATGCAAGTTTTTTATGTATGATTTTAGAAGGAAGTTTCTTGAAATGGACATTCTTTGTCTACAAAAAGTCAAGGTAATTTTTTTTATTGATGGCTATCGGTAATTCCATCTGGCATGATAGTATCATTCTTCATATCAACCATGATATAAGATGTGGAGGGGTGATCTCATTCATTCCTCCAAGTTAGCGGCTACACTTAGTGCAATCTGGCATGGACTCCACCAACTAGTTAGTATGGGTTGTCTTTAGCATTGAAAGCCACTATTTTGGATTTATTAATATTTATGTCTTGAATGATGCCTTGGATCATACTCACTTATGGTAATGGATAGTGGATGATCTCCCTGATGTCCATTGCATATTACATGCTGACTTTAATATGGTGGCATCTCCCAATGATAAAGTGGTCCACTTACCTATGAGATGAGAAGCTGGTGAAAGGGAGATGTGTTTTTACATGTGCATTAAATGGGGTCTTTATGACCCCAATTTAGCCTACTAGGTTACAAATGGTGTTTGGTATACCTAAAGTAATTTCAGGGAATGTCTTGCTCAGATTTTAAATCATCGAGATAGGGCAATGATGTCCTCCCAGCTATACTTCTCTTTTGATAACAATTTTTTTCCTCTAATATAGGCACTACTGGATTTTGGTCTTTCTGACTATTCCCATATTTGGTTCAGAGTGACACGGTAGTTTATGAAACCCAAAGTCTAAAAAACACAATAATTACATAACACTTCCTTGCTCAAACATGGGCCCAAGGTGGTATACATTACAAGAGTTTTGAATTTGGATCCACCTCCTTCCCAAGAATCTAGTTGGATTATTTGGTGGGATGATGCCCTGAGAAGGACCTCTCGCTTTTTATGAATCTATGGCCACTAACTTGCTAAAATTAGAGACACTCTTAATCTTCTACTACCTTAAAGTTGAGTCATACATTTTTAGCCTTGAAACGAATCCTTTCAATGAGATATTATAGATGAGAATTTCATCCTTGTGGCACCACATTTAGATTGTAGACAACTACAATACCTAGGGATTCCAAGTCAAAAATAGGCTTCATTGGCTTAAAATATGGGAAAAAGATTCAAGTGAGTTCTTCCAAATGTTACAAGCTAATAACTCAAAGTAGAAAATTCAAGTCATCTTTGAGGGTGGAAATAAAATCAAAGATGCCCCACAAATTGTGCAAACTTTTATCTACCATTATCAATAAGTGTTTAAATCTGAAGCATCTTCAGATGAGCAAGAAATTGCCCTTCAACAATGCCTCACAATGGTGCCATGGAAAATGACTCCCACCCAGTGGGTGGATTGCGATAAGCCCCTCACTATAGATAATTACTATGAGGTAGTGTCTCTGATGACTAATGACAAATCTCTTGTCATTGATGGCTTCCCCTATGGATTCAATAAATCCCTTTGGGACCTTATGGGTAGTGACTTGAATAAGGTTTATCAAGAATTATTTCACACGTATTCACTAGGTAAAAATATAAACAAAGTAAATCTTGAATTCATACCTCATCAGGGAGATCCTGAGTTTATCTACAACTGACAACCCATCACCCTCCTAAATATCTCTTAAAAAATCATTACCAATGCTCTGGTGATATGACTGTGCTATATGTTACCTCTCATCATGCACCTAGAATAAATGGGTTTCATTACTAGACATTATATTGTTGATAACATCATTTACATATGAGAAGGAATGCATTGGGCTAGACGGTATAAGAAACAAGCTATGTTCATTAAAATTGAAATTGAAAAATATTATAACCACATCAAATGGCCATTCATACTAGCCATGCTTTGAGCTCTAAGATTTGGGTCCATCTTCATCCAAACCATCCATATGCTTTTTATAGATGCCTCATCCTTCCTCTCCATTAAGAGAGTCACCTCGAAGCAGTTCATCTTATTTCTCTCTATTTTTCAAGCATGACCATTGGATCCTATCTTATATGTGATTGCAGTTGAGGGTTTTAGATATCTTCTTAGTAATTCCTAAGCAAGGGGGATTGTTAAAGGATTCTATCTCGCTCTTGATATCATGAACCTGTAAGAAGGTATGCAACTGGTTGATGGCCACTTTATGGACGAATATTTCCCTACTCTCATTGAAGATGAATCTAATGTGGATAATGATTTATAGTGTCTTGACACCATTTGCCTAGCTTCTCGCTCCAACATATAATGGTAGAAAACTCATTACTACAGACAATATTACCTCCCTCCATCGACATAGACTACTAAATTTGGTTGGAAGTGGATCCAACATGATGAAATCTTTAAATTTATTGGCATCCCATTTATTTTTAATACTTTAACACTCTTTTTGTGGAAATATGTTATTGACAGTGTTGCTAAAAAGCTATAATACTAGGTGACCAAGTCTCTTTTTTAGTAAGGAAATTTCAAATCTGCTTAAAATTTCTTGAGACTACCAACGTGTACTACTCATCATGTTATGTACTATCTAGAAAGTCTTACTATAATTTGGAGAAATTGCTCAGAGATTTCCTTTGGGCCACTTCCCCCCAAGGTAAAGGATTCCACAAGTTGTCCCAGGAATATTAATGCCTCTCGTGTGATATTAGAGGGATGGGGATCATTGACATAGCAAATAAAAGAAATACATGATGTGCCAAATGCATTTTGTGCGCCATTGAGTTTCAAGAAGCTTTGAAGTTGTTGTTTAGACATTGTATCTCCTTAGACTTGCCTAAGGGCAAGAATGCATGGAAAGCACTCAACTTCCATAATTTGATCTTCATTCAGTCTCCCATATAAATCATAAGGTCCTTTGTGGCAAAAATCATCTGGAAGGATTTGAAAAAGATTAAGTCTGGCCTCTTAGGAATGATTCTAGATTTCACAATGGGCTATTTGTCAATCCCTATTCTCTCTGGTGGTTTCCCATTTTCAATATCATTAAAGTGTCCTTAGAATAAATTGATTGGATCAACACTATCAAGCTTTTCCATAGAGGAATCCATATCATCCGAGATATCTTCTATAGGAGATCTCGCTCTCGGATATCATGAGAGGAGGTGAAAGCCAAATTTTGGTTAGCCAATATGGACTAGGAATCCTACCAGGAGTTTCTCAATGTTGTGCTAGTCTCCATGCTCTAGAAAATTTTAATACATTCCACTTGATCATGGTGGAAAGATGGAAAGTGGTATGTAGAGAACCTTTTTTGTAATTACCTTCCTTAACTTGGATATGGTTGGCTAACCCCATATTTGGCAGTGGTAGACAATCTTAATATTTGTTGGGGGTTGCACTCATCTGATACTATGTGGAGCTTTCACTTCAAAATTTTTTGGGGGCCTTGTGTGGAACCAAATATTTCTCATTTTACTTAGTGTATATTACAATAAAGCTTACCCATTGGTAGAAGACTCATCCCACTAGGAGTCTACCTATCTACTTACCCTTTTTGTGGCCACCTTAAAATTATACCTCATCTTTTTTGGTACTATTCTAAAGATGAAAGTGTCTACACTTAGATCCATGATCTCTTCAGATCATTCTAACCCAAATTTCTTCATTGGAAGCACATCCTCCTTGGAGATAAACCCATGATGCCCTTTAAATACTCATAGGTGTGACATAATTTTAGAGTGGAGAATCTCTTCTATATCTAGACATAAAGAAATAATTCTATGTTTAATAATGCATCTATTGATCATAATATTTTTTCTATAAATAATTCATTTATCATCTTCATTGTTCTTTCATAGATTCAAGTCCATGCCAATAAAGCAGCTATAGAACTTGGGAATCTTTAGGATCTCCTCTCCCACCAGGGAAATAATCATTGTGCAATGGTTTGGGTTATACGATCTCCACCTAGGGATCTTACACTATAGGATAAATTGGATTTTCCACCTTATGGTGGGCTTTATCATATCCATTCCTATCACTGCTCTCACAGTGGCACCCCATACGAGTGCATGACCCCTTCTAGGTAGTATTGAGGGTGGAATCCATTGCTTCCTTCCTTGGTTTGCAAGATGGTTAGGCCACTCCATATCCTCTTTTATGTTTATATGTTTAGGGTACCACTTGAAGGATGATTAGACATGTAGGATAAATTATTCAGTCTTTCTTTGGACATTTTTCCCACTTAGACATATGAATAAGAGGATGATAGGGACACATCTCAAGCTACTTGTAGGGAGCCTATTTTAGATGGCAATGACTTTTCAAGCTTAGGTTTGGGTCCAAATGATATGCATCTACCATTTTCTATCCTTGCTCTTGTTACTTAAAGTTTAATTTTATTATGTGATTTGTTCTTAGTCTTTGCCTAGTTGTTAGTGATACTTTCATTTCTTGCTCGTACTCATTTCCTAGTGTAATTGTGTGGCATGTTGTCATATTTCCTATATATTTTTCTTAATTATTTTTATATTTTTGTTTCGTTAATATATGAATATATTTATAAAAAAATGATAATAGTGAAATAATACAAAACATGTTTCATGACAAAGGTCATAGACTAGGAATAGGACATGGTGGATGATGTTGAAAGCCTTCATTGATGAGTGACTGCATGCAAAATTTATTAGAGATTCATACATATGTGTGTGTGTGTGTTTTGACTTTAGTATATTTTATTGGATCATTTAGTACATTATTTTGGATATTTTCTAACATTATATATGAATTTGCATTTATTCATTTATTACCATATTTATGCTGCTTGTATTTCATATAGCTGGTTCCATGTGGATAAGAATATATTATTGAGTGATGCTAGTTTTGGCATGATTTATGCACATCTAGAGTCATAGCATGTGTTACTCAAGACTTTTTCTTGGGATTTTATTTCATTTCTTGATTGTAAATCCTAAGACTCAGAATAAGAATGTAATGTTTTTGTGTTGTTTTTTTCAAATATGTATATGGGAGAGTTGATCCTATAGTTTTTGATATAATAGCAAGGATTTTTTCTATGATTGAGTGTGTTTTACAACACAATTAAAAATAAAATTAAAATAAATCCTAAGATATAAAAAATCCATGATTTCCATAACTAATTATAGAATATAAAAATATCATTTTATCAAATTTAACTCTACATTGCTAGGACAATGAACCTTTGAAATACATATGCAAAACACTATAGAAATACAATGAGTGCAACACCCGTTTGAGTAAGTTTTGAGATGCATATTATTATTTCACCTTTGAATGTATGAAAACTTCCATCCATCTTCATCACTGATGTATATTTTATAAAATTTTATCATTTGTTTCAATAGCCCTTAATTAATATTCATTCTTAATAATTAAATTATGTTATGGCTCTCAAAAAAGATCCCTTAATTCTTTCAATGATATTATTTCAGTCACTTCTATGTTGATTCTTTCAAAGATATTATCCCACTCACTTGTATGGCCAATTTAATATGCTTAAATTACATATGTTTAGTATATTTGTAGACATATAACACATATGTTGAGTATGATTACAGACATATCTTCCTTTATGGACATATTTTACATTGAATTTATTTAAAAATTGCATTACTACTCTTGAATTGTATTAATTTTAAATAAATATATATTTTCATGATTTTATTCATTTACATAGGGGTTTTTTCTCATTTTTTAATAAATAAGCATATTGTAATCATCCACTTTTGAAATTGAGAGCTTGGTATCATTTTTTTTAAATACATGATAATTGTAGGATTCGTGGGCCCACAACTGATTTGGAACACAAATAGGATTCTAGCACCTGTACCTCTACTATGACAATCTTATAATATATGTCCCATATAGTGGGTTGCATAAAAAATGCTGGGATTTAAACCTGGGTTGCCACAATGGTAATGTACTTAATTTAACCATTACACGACAATATTATGGACAAAGATAAGTATCATTTTTAAGAATAAGACCAATAAACAATATCAAATCTTTATAACATAATATTTTTTTCAAAATAGTTTTAAACCATTGGAAATATGTCCCTTTCAAGAGAAATTGATTATCAATATAAAATTATGAAACCAAATAATATATCCACACAATTACAATTGATAAAAATTCAAGTTCTAAATGCTTAGAATTTTATCCTTAACATTTATAATGGATAAAATTGCATGATTTTGATGAATGATGGAGAAAAATAGGCCAAACATCTAGAGGACATATCTTTTGATTTGTAGCTTTGTATGATCCCATCTTCATGCCAAAATGATCATCTCAAAATGTCTAATGTAACCATATAGTGGTAATGATACGATACAATATAGAGCCTATATAGTGAAATAGACCTAGATTGAAAGCAACTATTGGATTTACATGATCTGCAATGATTATATAGTTGTGCACAAATTACATGGTGGTGGCATCCTTCATTACCAATTTTATGTTGTGAAGGATGGATGAACAGTTCATTAGATATGATTATATTTCAATTTTTGAATCTTTTAATAAGATATATGTACAATACCATAAGTGCACATAATATATCAGTTAAAAAATCAAACTTACATAACTAATCCTCATTTTTCATCCTCGAAGTATCACTGGTACTTAGACTCAAATGTTAGACTTATGCACACATCGTATCACACTTACCCCTCAATTGTGCTTTATGTGAACATCCTTAACTATGTATCCATATAGTGACAAAGTGATTTTGTTTATGCAATGATAGTATTAATATTAACACACTTTTTCTCAATTTATAGATTTTTTCCCCTGAGTGCAAGATTTATATGATGTAGTACCTCACTCTCCACTATCACATTCCCCAAGACCCTATTATTTATTGATAGTATGCATTCCAACCTATGAATGGTTTTCCTTTTTATTTAAATAATGTCAAATAAAAACTAGTTTTGTATGGTGAGAAAACCATTTTTAAGTATACTAAATGAGATATTAACACCAAAATGATATACCAATTACATAACGCCCATGTATCTCATCATTATAGGAATTTATTCCATGTCTTTTATCATTTGAAAAACTATATTGTTTTGTTTATTTACACTATACCTCTATGAAAATAATTGACTAATTTAATAAGGATAGTCAATATAAATGAAAACTACATAAGAAAAAAGCAACATAAAAAGATTACAACACATGCAAACTATATGAATTAGGATATGAGAAATACAACATAACAAGTAATCAAAATAATATATTTCATTATTTAATCTATTAACATGTATTAACTATGGTATGTTTAATGCAATAAGCATATTATAGTTATAGAAGATTAGAATCTCACATTTTCAATACTTGATTCTATTAGGTATTGTCATAACACTAAGTATGCCAATCTTCATGAATAACATTGAGACTCTTCAATCTAGAAATATTTTTTTATTATTTGAATAACATGACTTACAATTATATTTATTATAATAAATATTATATCATGTAAAAACTATACGTGATTTATGAAAGAACATTTAAGGATTGGTAGCCACCATCTTTTTATCTATCACTAGTACATCACAAGTGTAGTATTGACAAATAACAATAACAAACAAGTTTTATATCATTTAGGTTTTAACTCCTTATAATTTATTTCAATAAATCAAAAGGATTTTACCCTTTGTGACTTATAGATCAATGTAAATATATCAACAATAATGAGAGGAACATAATTTTAGTTTTTATAGATACATGGCATATTTTTGTAGAAAAAATGGTTAACCTCCCTTGTTTGTTGTACTTATTAATGAGGAAGGTTTGATGTGTTTCCATCATTAATAAACATTAATTTCCTTAATAAAACACTTATCTAAGTTATAAGTAAGGGGTTCCTCCATGGGATCATGTTAGCCCAGTTAGAATTCACCTAATAATGTGTGTTCGTATTCAAAACAATATTATGATAGTAACTCAAGGTTATCTCAAATATGTATAATAGTACATTAGTGATCCTTACTAAAACTAAATGGTGTATCATTTACAAGTACCACTATTGGCATAAAATACTAATCTAAACATGAGATTTAAATAAGAAAAGTGTAGCAATATAATAGCATGCAATATAATATAACACTTACTTTTCCTTATTTTCATTACATTAGTGAGTATAGCATATCCATTCTCATTAAATAATAAGGTTATAAAAAATAATAGTCCTTAAACATCCTTACCCACATTTTCATCTAGCTATAACTATATCCATCCATTTAGTATGTACATTCATAACAATATTATCAAATTATTGTGAAATGAAATCAAAGTATTTATAGATGCACATAAAAGTAAATATAAAATTATTATTTAGAAATGATCATATATTGACCATTAGTTTGAATATGTAGCTTTAATTGATTTGGGATATAAAACTAACTCTTTCACATAGAAAAATTGTTGATGAAAATTTAGAATTATAAGTACTAAAAATTTGAATAGATCAATGTTTCATTAAATTTTATGTTCCTCCATTTTAATAAGTTTATTTAACCTTGTATAATCCAAACATATGAATTCATAAAAGGCATCTCATCATATAAGAATCCAAAAAAGAAATTATATTTGCTAATTGGTGATTATAAATTCAAGAAAGGCAAAAATGTCTTCATAAAACCTAAATGAGATTACAATTCAAAAATTGAAGAGAAGTTGAGAAATTTTGCATTATTCTATTCCAAAATGGAAGAAAATATAAAAAGAGTAAGAAATTAATAGAATTTTACAATAAACACAAGATTAAAAAGAATACAATCTCAGTTTATATAGCCTATACCGAATAAAAACTTGACCCTATAAAAAAACATAGAAAAACCATAGAAAACCATCAATTCATACATCTATAAGGCTCAATATGATGTATAAAAGTGGGGGTAATGTTATCCATCCTTCTTCTTCCTCCTTGAAATAGGATCCATAGAAATTCATTGAAGTGTTTTGTGAGTTTATTGAATAAATAAAGACATGATGTGAGATAAGTAGATGGAAAATAGATAAGTCATGCACAAAATCCTATAGAACACTCCAACCCACCGTGATTACTTGTTAATATAAATAGTGACATGTGAAAATGATTATTGAATTATATAATATTAAAATATTAATAATGTAAACATGTAAACATGATTGATTACATGTGAGTATAGCTACCTATAAATGTCACTACATATCAATATGATTTCATAAGTACATGTGAACATTGTTTAATAATTTAACCATGGACAATATTTAAATACATCACGAATTAAAATATTTACCACCATAATATTACATAACTCATAGTTAAATGAAACACATGTTATCCTAGAGAATACATAAATAAAAAAAATATATTAAAATATCATGTACAAATAATATGTATCATTACACATTATACATGTCATACATATCATGTCCAAGCTAGTGGTTTCCAAAAAATATACATCTCCACGGCATGGCCATGAAACCCCTTTTCAAAGAGAATGATGTAGAAGTGGATGAGTAATGAATGTGTGTATATGTAACCCTATAATTGAATACACCTTAATTTTAAGTTTTCCACAGGTTATAAAGGTTTTAGAAATATCAATAATAAAACACCTACATGAAGAAAACTTTTATTAATTTTCTAAATAAAAAGTTAATCTCTTACCACAAACAAATAGCTCATAATAATTTTTAGGAAGCTATCTCATACTCATCCAAGTCATAAAAAAAATTAATAGATACAATATAATAAAAATAAATAATGATATTATTAAACTGCTTAAATCACCAAAAATAAGATATCACTATTGATCCACATTATTAGTGGATCAATTAATGTTGATATCACTTCAATGCCAAATTGCATTTGAGTGGACATTATTTTGTTAGTGTGTTCTCCTTAGTCATATCAAGGGGTAGTGTCTTTTCATCCTCATAAAAAAACCCTCTAAATAGTGACAATACAATATTTATTTAGGGTGGGCACACCATTGAATGTTTGGCCCCATTCAACAGATACTATGGTGTTGTTTTGCATCCACAAACTAAAGCATGCAACTGCACATTGGCACTAGGGTAGAAGATAAAATTATTTGAAGATGAAGAATAATATTGTGTGTCATGGAAATTATTGTCATATTATCCTCATCATTTCTTACAATTCCATCTCAAGAATGGAATAACCTTAGGGTATCATATTTCCTCTGTGGTACTCTTCTACAAAAGACCAATAAAGAATATTATAATAATGTTAGTATTAAATAAAACTATAATAAAATTTATTTTGATAAAGTTCATTGAGTTTAATTATTTGAGGCATCTCATCATCATCAAATTTTCAAGCCCCTCACAAACCCTTTTCCCTATGACATGAAATGCACTTCCTGAAAGTGATGCCATCATCATGACTAGAATGGGTCTAAGGGTCACATCTCTCAATTTTTGATGGTGATTAATACATAAATACAAAATTTATTAATCATAAATTTAAAATATCCTCAATTTTTCATGCATTTAAACCATTCAACACTTTGCATCTAACTTGACCTTCATTATTTCCTATGTCTTACCATTACTTAGTTGTTATTCTTTCTTGCACCTTTTCCCTAATAATACTTTATCTACCTTATGCATTATTTACTTCTTAATTCATTATTTTTTCATGTATAATATAAAATCATCTTATCATTTATAGAATTTAAGGCTATCTCACTGAGTTTAAATAATTAGTAAGACATTCTCCCTTTTCATCCATGATTTTTCCATCCTATCCCTCTTTTTTACATTCTAATTTTTTTTAGTAATTGTGATATATTGATTAGCATTTCATTTTTATTTTACTATATGGCATTCCCCTACATATTCGCTTAATACACTATTGGCATGACCTAGAGGCCTCATTAGAATGGGATACATACCATGAATCTTAAGGTGATGAGCATTCAATCCATCTAGATATTAAAATAGAGATCCAACCTCATAACTAAATATTTGCCATGGGTGTATCAAGCAATAGTTAAAATATATCTTTGTGTTAGCCAATTATAAATTCATATATTTACATGAAAACTAACATTTAACAAAGTATAATGAGGTTAAAATCATTAAAATAATGATTAAATCAACGAAAATAAGAAATTATCTTAAAAAAGAAAATGAATTTATAGTTTTCAGATCATCCTCCTCTAACTCAGATTGTATGGTGTTTGCTAGAGAAATATCTATCAGTCATCATCATCCACATCCTCATCAAGATACTTATCAACCCTATCCCACTCCACATCATCGTGTCGCCATGGTTAATATATACACATCAATCAAAAAATATATGGAACAAAAAACATCTATGAGAATGATGAAGGAACAAAGAATAAGTGCATCTAATGTCTTACATTTGTGGGTACAAACTCATAGTTAGGACTTATTATCACCCTCATAATTTTGTATTTACTCCAGCCCCTAGCACTAAAATAATATATATATAATTTCACAAACTGGATGTCAAGTGGTCTAATATTGACTACTATATAGATGTAGAAAGAATTATCTATGAGCATGACAAAGAAACAACAAATAAGTAAAATGAATTTTTAAGTTTGTGGGGATAAACTCATTGTGGGGATCATTTATCATCATCATCACCATGTCTCTCTTTTTACTCCATCACACTAAAACAAAATAAAAACCAAAAACATATAAAATAATGAGATTGTGGAATATAGACAATTATAGAAATTTAAAAAGAAGCATATATGAATATAAGGAAGAAACAAATAATAATTATAGATAATGGTTTAGATACATTTGTAGAGGCAAACTCATTATGTATAAAACATTGTATAAAATCAATCCCTTATAGCTAAATTATAAAACACAACATATAAAATCACAAAGTGGATGTGATGTTTGTAAATAGTAGGTATTATAAAAATGTAAAAATAATACTAAATTTTACATGACTAATATATTTATCATCATTAATAATACTTAGATTTACCCCTTGTCTACATCCTTTGATATTGTATTAGGGGATATTGTAGACCTAAAAATGGTTATCCTGACACAATGGGAATCCTACTTCCATTGGTGGATGTACTATTTAAAACCCTATAAGGATCTATAAAAACTCAATGTGAGCATATAAACAGGGGGAATAGATGAAGTGATGATTGGATACTTATTGATCCTAACACAATCCATATAATAATTGATTACTATCAAGAAATAAGAATCATTATAAAAAAATCTCTAATATAATTTGCTTTGACTTATCAAAAATGTATTATTGAAAATCATTTACCTCAATTCACTTCAAATTTTTACTTGAGATTATCGGGATTATAGAGCAATAGAAACACAAAAACACTATGTTTATTATTATCTAAACTATTGGGATATGATATTTCTAAATCCTACCTCAAAAACCAAAATGAGAATCTAATCCCAAATATCTATATGGTTTTATACTATAGATAGTATGCCTATATCATGTAACATGTGGCCTCTATGTTATCATATGTATATATGAGATAAACACACATGATATGAGTTATTTTTTGCTCTTGATCTATGATTTTTACCTAAATACAAGAGACTCCTAATTGGTTTACTTTGGTATTAAGACATTCATGGTGTTATAATGATTTTAACTTTGATGTCTTTGTATTAAAGCAAATTGGGCCAGTTGGTATTGACAAACCAAGACAATTGATTCTCCAAATACTGAATAAAATTATAATATACAACATCACAAAAATAAAAAAATGGTAGGGTTAAATGCTTAAATAAACAAAAATAAGATATCACTATAATGCTAAGTTGTATTTGAGTGGAATTAATTTTACATTATGTTATACTTAGTCATAGTAAGGGGTAGTGTATTTGGTTCCTCATACAAAACCCTCTAAACATTGAATATATAACAGATCTTTAGGGTAGGAACACCATATCATGTTCGACCCTGCATTATGAATAAGATATCCCTTTCATAGCCACAACATAAGGCATACAACTACACATTAGCACTAGAGTGAAAACTAAAATTATGTGTGGTTGAAGAATCAAATTCCATGTCAAGGCATTAATGTTCATATTTTCCTCATCAGTTATATCATTTTCAATTAACAATATAATAACCTTAGTGTCTCATGTTTTCTCCATGGATTTTGCCTAAAAAGGACCAATAATGAATATTAGAAAAATGTGTTGTAAAATGTGACTATAATAAAAAATTAATTGGATAAACTGTTAATTAAATTTTTTTGGGCAAACATAACTATAAAGTTACTATAATGATAATGTTACCCTTTTCTCTTTTCATCAAATGTACCCCATCAAGGTAATGTCATCGTCATCACTAGAATGGGTTTGAGGGTCATCTCTCTAAATTTATGATGGTAATTAGTTTAGAGATATAAAATATATAATTCACCAACTTAAAATTACATTAAATTTTCATGTATGTAAACAATTTAACACATTATAAACCTTACATTAATTCTTGCCTAGAAATTATGCTTTCTCCACCTTTAGTATTTATTCCTCTATTTATTGATAATAACTTATATACCTTATACATGATTTACTTTTTCATTCTATTCTTTCACTTGAATAATATACAATAATCATCTCATTAATAGCATTTAATGTTATCTCACTGATTTTACATAATTGGATAACATTGTAACTCACCATCCATGATCTTTCCATCATATCCCTCTTGTTAACACTCTAATGTTATAGAATTTTTTCTATGAACATGTATTTCATTTATGTATTAGTGTGTACCCTTATAGTCAGCTTCATTTTTCCTCTACTAGAATGACATAGAGTCCTCCTTATAATGGGATGGTTACTATGAATCTTAAGGTAATGAGAAATGAGTTTGTTTAGACAACAAAATGGATAACCACCCTCATCAAAATATAAGCTGCATGGGTGTAGTAAGTAATATTTCAAATATAACTCCATAATACCCATTTATATAATCCTATATTCAATAAAAAAATGATCATTCCACAAAGAAGCATGAGGTTAGGAGCATATGAAAATAGTGATGAAATAAGTAAAAATAATCAATTGTCCTCAAAAATAAAAAAATGTTCTTAAAGGTTTTGGTTCATACTCTAAATTAGATTGTAGAGTATCTAAAAGGCTATCACTATCATTGTCATCATCCACATCCTCATTAACATCCTTCTCAAATTTATCCCACTCTACTTCATCTTAACAAAATGGTCAACATATAAACATAAATCTAAAAATATATGAAACAAAAAAAATTCTTGAGCATAATAAAGGAATAAATAATAAGTATAAATCAAAGAATAATTACAATCAATGCTTAAAATTATGTGAAAACACTCATTCTAGGTGTCTTAATCACCCTCATCATGTTGGCCTCACTTTTCACCTTGGCACTAAAATTGAAAAAAAATGTATAAAATCCCAAAAGTCTATGTGAAGTGGTATAGTATTGACTACTATAGAAATTTAAAAAGAAACATCAATTAGCATGACAAAGGAACAAAGAATAATTAACACCAATTTGTAGTCTTGTGGTGAAAAACTCATTGTGGGGTTCATTATCACCCTATCACCTTGTTTCCCCCATGCCCCCTAGCATTTAGAAATAAATAACCAACATAAAAAATCACCAATTTATAGTCTAATATTGATTATTATAGAAATGAAAAAATAAGCATCTATGATATCCGTAAATAATAAATAATATGCATATCTAATGTTTCATGTATATTTTTGGATAAAATATCATTCCACGGTTCATTAAAACCCTGGCCACCTTGGCCCCTATCAACCACCTCCCACCAAAATATTAATTCATAATGTGAATGTGAAGTTTCTAAATATTAATTATTAGACAAACATTAAAAGAATAATAAATTTTGAATGGCCAATAAATGGAACATCATTAATAGTACTTCATCTTATCACTTGTCTATATATATATATATATATATATATATATATATATATATATATATATATATATATATATATATATATATATATATATATATATATATATATAGAACATAATTAAACACCCATTAACATTACATTAGGGGATATTGGTGGCATTAAAATTATTATCCTGACCTAGTGGGAATCCCACCCCCACTAGTAGACATACCATCTAAAACCCCCTTATTATCTCAAAAAAATCATGACGAGTATCTAAAGTTTAGTCATAGATGCAATGATAACCAGATTCTAATTTATTTCTCCAAAATAAGTAAATACAATAATTGATTAATATCAAAAAACAAGAATCATACTAAAAAATTATCTATCATTATTAATAGATAAAATTAAATATAATTTTATTTGACTCAGCGAAAAATTCTTATAGGAAATCATTTACCTCAATTCGCTTCAAAATTTTACTTGATATTATGGGGATTATAAGCCAAAATAAACATAAAAACACTATAGTTAATGTTATTTTAGATATGAGAACATGATATTTCCAATCTCTACCTTATAAATCAGCATGAGAAACATACGCCATATATATGGCGTTATATTATAGGTAAAATTCCGATAT